>JAHWGI010000486.1:0-77836 GCA_029379305.1 Frankliniella fusca | reverse complement strand
GCCGTGTCCCTCTTGACCAACGAAGGCCGTGTCTTTGACCAACCTCGTAGTGTCCCTCAAGGCCTGACCCGCACAGACGTGTCTCTGACCACCTGCGCCGTGTCCACCCACACGTACTCGACCGTGTCCCTGACCAGTAGAGTCGTGTCCTGCACCGAGCGCGCCCCGCACCGCTCAATGCAGACACCCACCGTGGAGGCCGAACACGTGTTCGGCGCGGTCCCGTCGGGCAGAGTACGACTACTACTACTACGACGAAAAGTACGTCAACGACGTCACCTATCTCGTCCTCCCTCTCCTGCTCTCCAAGAAGCTGTGCCCTGCGAAAGTGGTAGACGATCCGTCTTTCCCGGACTCCCTGCTGTGCTACATAGACATACTCCAGCGAGAGGTCCGCGTCTACTACAAGACAACCTTCCAGCTAGGCGCCGACTACAGCCTCACCGAGGAGCGCACTCCTGCCCGTGTTGTCCTCCTCGACCCTGCCCCGGAGGAAGACGAGCGTCTGAACCACACAACGCACGTCGTCCCCAGCCCCAAAGCGCCCTTCGAGTCTTGGAAGACTCTGGAAGAGCTGCGCAAGGAAGGGCCCGTCCTTAGCAGCTTCAACGGGAAACGCCGCCGCCGCCGTCGCAGCAGCCTTGAGTAACTAGCGAGCGCCACTAGACGCACACGCCGCCGTCGTCAACGCCGTCGTCAACGCCGTCGCCGCCGCCGTCACCACCGCCGCCGAGACCGCTGTCAAGATGTCAAGCGATCGTGGTCGCGACGCAGAAGGCCAGGACTTCGGCCAGCAATTCAACGACGAGATGTCGGAGCAGCAGGCCCGCCGCGGGCCCGGCCGTCCCCCGTCACGTCGAGGAGCCCGTCGAGGCCGTGGCCGAGGCCGCGCCCCGGGATGGTCAGTGAGACTGCAGCCACGTAACGAGACTGCACGTCGCCCCGGACTCGATGCACAGTCCGCTGATGATGAACGCTCCGACACTGGAACAGATAGAGATTCCTATGCATCGGACCGTTCCCGCTCTCGCTCCCGCTCTCGCTCACGCTCCCGCTCTCCACACACCGAGGAGGACGGAGACAGAGAGCGACATCACGGGGCGGAAGAAGAGGGAGAACGAAGAGCATCAGAAAATGTGATGCGCTGCCGGCATTGTAATCAGGACAACCACACGTCTGATTACTGCAGGGAATACAGACACAGAGACAGAAGGCTAAGCTGGCGAGATGAAGAGCGCCACGCTTACCTTCAGGGGCGTGCCCGCTATCAAATGCCCGGGCACAGGGAGAATCTTGCGCCACAGCGAGACGAACGGCCCCATGTCAGCTTTGTACAGCAGCAGGTGAAAGTCCCACCGTTCGATGGCAGCACCTGTTACTCGCTGTACCAAATGCAGTTTGGGATCATAGCGGAGGATAATGGCTGGTCCCCGCAGCAGAAACGGACCCATCTTCTACGTGGCCTCACAGGAAAGGCCACCCAGGCGCTTGAAATCCTGACGAAAACAGAAGAAAGAGATTACATTCGAAAATCTCGATACTACCCTGAAAAGGATGTTCACCATTAAGCTAACTAGAGGAGAGCTTAAGCGGCGTTTCGAACATCTGAAACAAGGAAGTGAAACCAGCGTGCGTGATTTCGCACTTGAAGTAGAGCAAGCTGGAAGGGCCTTCATGACGGCCGATGACGAGGAACACGTCCAGGAAGCAATGGTAGAAGTGTTCATTAAGGGACTGCATGATAAGAAGGCAGCCCTTGCACTCACCTACGCCACACCAGCCACCCTGGATAGCGCCGTGCATGAGTTGGAGCGACGGCTTGATCTCCAGCTCGCCTTGGAGCCCCCACACAAGAAAGTGAGGACGCTCCAGGCAACAGAAGTGGGCAACCAAAACGTCACGGCCAAAGCGGAGGAAATGGTGTATGAGGATGAGCCCGATGATGAGACTTTCGCAGCTCTCGTCTCCGCCCTCAATACAGTAGCTGCTGCACCCAACTCTGACGCCAACACACAGACAGGCGGCAGAGGCAGCAGGGGCGGAAGAGGCAGCCGCGGCCAGAGAGGAGGTCGCGGAGGCAGAGGATCCTCTCGAGGGTCCTATAACAATAGTGACAGAAACAATCAGAGGAAAAATGACCTCCATTGCACATACTGTGGCAAAAATAATCACACTATTGATTATTGCTACAAAAGGAAAGAGAGAGAGGGAGAGAAGTCAGACATTGTCTGCTTTTACTGCAATAAAGCAGGACATAAAGCCGCTGAATGTCGAAGCAAGACGCGTGACATTGCCAATGGAACCTACCGCGGACGTGGCTCTCAAAATAATCAAGGTGGAAACCAGCACTGGTTTCCCGCTCCCAACATGCCTCCGGACATGTATCAAGCAGCCATGGCGTGGTACAGGATGGGGCATGAGAGAGACAACCAAGGCGATCAGAGGCAACCAAAGGCCTTGTTGCCTCCTCCCCAGCCTAACCCTTCATCATCTGCACAGAGCACTGGAAACATACCGTATGTGCCATCCTCGGGAAACTAGGGGCGGCCCCGGTCGTTAGGGCGATGACCGAGGCCCAGGAGGAGGGAGAGATAATTTCCCAAGTGACTCCACATCAGCCCCAGGAAAGACTGAAAAAGGATAAGGACGCATTAAAATCAAGAAAACAGAAGAGACAAGAGGCACGAGATAAGCCTTTCAAATGTGTCCCTGAGGCAGACTGTAGAGCCTGCAATATCAACAGAATGGCACCAATTTTAAAGTGCAGAATTGAAGGCAAAGAGACTTATTCAGTGGCGGATACAGGAGCCACTATAACAGTCTTCAAAAGGACTGGCAGAGATCTGCCTCAATCGAAGCTAAGAATGAAAGGCGCAACATCACACACAGGAATACTGTTTGGCCCGGCAATGACAAGAATTACCATCAATGGTAAGGACTATAATTACCCAGTCTATGAGGCAGACATCGAAGAAAATCTCCTTGGATTTGACTTCATGGACAAATATGATGCCGTCATAAAAGTCAAAAATAAAGAAATTTATTTTGGAGACAATAAAGCCCCTTTTGAGATGGGCAACTCCAAGGAAAAGGGCAAGTTCGATAGCGGCAAGCTTTTCTATACTGTAAGAGCAGGAAAAGATCTGATATTGAAGCCATTTGTGGAAAAGGAAATCAGTACCTTTTTGGAAACTGACTTTCAGGCTGATGAGTTGGAAAGGGTTTCCAACGTGTTTCTCGCAGAAGGCCAGACCAGAACTGACTCAGGAACTAGTGGTGCTCAAGTGCTGTCAACACCTGGGCAACTGCAGGGAAAGGGTCAGGAAGGTTGCACGCTCTCTGCGGAAACAGAAACAGATTTTGAGATTTTACGGTCCCTTTTAGGCGACCATTTTGAGGTTTTTGAGACCCCGACAGAGGGCAGAATTTTTGAGGAGTTGAAAACCGGTTCTTTATTGACTGATGATTTTTCTTTTGGAAGCCAGCCAATCCACAAAATGGAATTGAATGTCAGACTTGGACTGTTCTTGAATAGTAAAGGCACAGGCCCTATCGAAAATAAGCTAACCAAGTTGCCTGCTACTGTGATCATAGAAACGGGTGTGGTCCCATGCATATCGGGTCCTTTTACAGTATCACTGACTAACTGTGGAGACAAATGTCTCAAAGTTCCCAAATACGCAATTTTAGGGGAAGTATATCTCCTTCACCCAATGGGAGACAACTATGAAATTCAAGAAGAATTTGCGGATGTAACTGAAACAGTTACCGTTAATTCTGTCTCAGCATTGCCAGAGGCCCCACGACCAGTGGAACATGTAATTAAACCGTTCCATGGGGTAGAGGTTGAGACAACTCCCTCTAAAGACCCCATACCTGAAGACACTCCTTTGCCAGAAGACTTGCAGAAAATGGTAGATAGATGTCAAAATCTTACCATAGAGGAAAAGAAGATGGTTGAAGATGTAATCAGGAAAAACCATGATGTGTTTGCTCCTGATAATTTCTCCTTCGGAAAATGTCCATGGTTACAATTCCGAATTGACACTGGAGACCATCCTCCAATCAAGCATAATGCAAGGCCTGTTCCGCTGCATTATAGGCAAGAAGTGTACAACACGTTTGCCAAGTATATCAAAATGGGAGCAATCAAGCCTAGTCAATCAGCCTGGGCATCGCCAATCCTTTGTGTTAAAAAGAAAACAGGGGAAATAAGAGTCTGTATAGACTACAGAGGACTCAACTCAATAACAAGAGTTCCCGCAATGCCCATACCTAGAGTAGGAGAATTACTCCAACACATAAGTGGCAAGAAAATTTACCATAGTTTTGATCTGGCCCATGGTTATCATAACTTGGAAGTGCACCCAGACGACCAGCCCAAAACGGCCATTATTCTTCCAGACGACTTAGGCCTCCCACATCGGCAGTATGAGTATACTAGAATGGGATTTGGCCTCTCAGCAGCACCAGGAGCTTTCCAGTATGTGGCAGACAGACTTGTCACCCCAGCCAAACAGCCAGATGAAACCAATGATTTAGGCCCCACAGTAGTGGCTTATATTGACGATGTTTGCATAGCTGGAGAAACATTCCAGCAGATGCTCCAGAGGCTGCAAGCCTTCTTTAACAGAATAAGAGCGGGAGGATTCCTGCTAAAGGCCAAAAAGTGTGACCTTTTCCAAAAGGAAATTCCTTTCCTCGGTCACATTGTCTCCGAATCTGGAATAAGAACAGACGGAAGCAAAATAGAGAAAGTAGTACATTGGCCAGTTCCGGAAAACTTGAAGGAACTCAGGACCTGGTTAGGCATGGTCAATTACTATACCAAGTACATACCTCAAATGGCAACCATTGCCACCCCTCTCTATCATTTACTGAAGAAAGGGGTTGAGTATTACTGGAGTGAAGAGTGTGACCTCGCCTTCAAGAAAATTAAGGAACAGTTGACCACCGCTCCTATTCTGGGCTCTCCAGATCCTTCCAAAGGACCTTTCACTCTTACTACAGATTGTAGTCTCACCGGGATGGGAGCTGTGCTGACTCAAGAACAGGATGGCAAAGGAAGTCACCATAGCCTACTGGTCCAAGGCACTCACTGCACCACAAAGAAATTATTGCACAACCCACAGGGAATTGCTAGCCCTGGTGGAAGCAGTAAAAGCATATGACTATTACCTTGCTGGAGCGCCTTTCATTGTCAAATCTGACCACGCAGCTCTGCGGTGGCTCAAAACATTTAAAAATCCAACTGGCAAATTGGCCAGGTGGTTAGAGCGACTCGCTCCATACAAGTTCCAGGTGGTGTATGAAAAAGGAACCAGAATTGGCCATGCTGATGCCCTCTCAAGAAGACCGGATCGACCCTGCAGTAAAGATTGCAGAAAATGCAATATATTAGAGGAGAGAGATGAAATTGCACAAATAAACCGTCTCTCAACTCTTTCAAATGGCAGTGATAAATTCACCATACTGCATACATACGGCTCCATTCTAGAAAGTCCGGAAGATTTGCCCATAGTCCACGCAGTAAGCCATGATGGAAAATTTGGCAAAGGGCTAGCCAGGCAACTGGAGCAAGAATTCCAACTCCGAGAGGACTTCTTGAAAGAAAAAGACAGAGGATTCCCCGGCTATGTTGCCCTGCAAAGAGGAAACAGAATTATAGTGAATCTTATCACAAAATCAAGATATTTTCACAAACCAACTAGCACTGACATAGAACAGGCTTTCCTCTTACTCAGAGACTGGCTGGAAGCCAACCACATATCAGAGTGGTGCCTGCCTGAACTTGGATGTGGTCTGGACCAGCTGGAAAGCAGCCTCCTGCTCCAGATGCTGGTGAAGGTTTTCGGTCATACAGACATGACCCTGGTAATGTACCACTATGATCCTCCACAGGAATGTCTCTATGACATAGCGGCAGAAAAGACCTGCAACATGGAATGCGGACACTGTGAGCCAATAAAAGACACTGAAGACATCACAGTGAACTGGACAAGAATTGTTCCAGACGGAGTCTCCACAGAAGACATGATAAGGGAACAAAGACTAGACCAGGATATAATGCCTATTCTTGTGGCTGTGGAAGAAGGCAAACGCCCTCACCTAAATGAAATAGTAGGCCTCAGCAGCAGATCTAGATCACTGTGGCATCAATTTAATTCCTTATGCATGGATAACCAGCTCCTTCATCGAAGATTTGAGCATCCCAGTGGACTACCTGAAAAAGAAATACTCCAGTTAATATTACCCAGAAAATATGTGGACAGCACTATCCAGCATTACCACTCACAGTTGGGTGAGGTGAATCATTTTGGTGTTGCCAAAACACTGGGACATCTGAACAGGTTTTTCTGGTGGCCTGGAATGAGCACTGATGTGGCAGCCAAAATCTCAAAGTGCGAAAAATGTCTGAAATATAAAGGACCAATTAAGAAAGGCAAGGCCCCCTTGAAAATATTCCACGACGGAGTCTTGCATGGTCGGTGGCATGTAGATGTGTGTGACATGCCAACTACCACGGACGGGTACAAGTACCTACTAGTCGCAGTGGAAGCCCTGTCCGGCTGGCCTGTCATGGTCCCCATGAAGAAACAAAATTCGGAGACGATCGCCAAGGCACTCATCGAGCACGTCTTCTCGGTGTACGGCGCCCCGATCTCCATCCTAACGGACCAAGGCCGAGCTTTCGAGTCCGAGCTCTTCAGAGAAATAATGGACCTCTACCACATCAAGAAGCTGCGGACATCAAGTTATCACCCATCTGCAAATGGAAAGGCAGAGAGGTGGATAAGAACACTCAAAAAGAGTATAGCCATGCTAGTAGGCAAAGCACAGCATAATTGGCCGGACTACGTACCCTTCGTAGCGCAGGCCTACCGCAGCCTCCCGCACTCGGCCCACAAGTTCTCGCCTTACGAAGTCCTTTTCGGCGCCCCGATGCGAACGCCATCCACCCTCACGCAGGGTATTCCCCCGCAAGCGAAGCTGCTCGAAAGCTATCCTTACGAAGTAAGAGAGGCACTTGGTCAAATACATGACGCGGTACGGACGATGAACAGCCAAGCTGCAACAAAAATGAAAGAGTATTATGATAAAACAGCAATGATACAACCATTTGTAGTAGGCGACAAAGCCCTACTTTATCGAAAAGTGAGAAAGTCGGGAGAATCCTTGAAATTAAAGGCACTTTGGGAAGGGCCGTTTAAAATAATCGGCATTCTAAACGACTGCAATGCCAGAATTGAGCGGATTGATCCGCCAAAAGAAAGGCTTATTGTACACATGGACCGACTTGCCCCCTACCCGAAAACCGACGACTCACCAGGAGCCTGGCTTAACTTTCTGGATTTAGCATAGCTCTTGCACTAAGAGAAGGACCCCGTCATCAAGGTGGATACCTCAAGCAGGCCACCGAGGGCCTGGAGAAGTACCTCCGACAACGTCGCCGCAATCAACCTAAATCGGGTTGCGGGTACGCTTAACGCGGCATTGTTGAGTTGCCTACGGCAGGCGCGTTCGACCCGCCGCCATCCCCGAAAGTACGGCATCAGCGCGCCGCCGCGCCCCGCGAGCATTGTTGTAGTGCACCTGCGCCGCGCCGCGCCGCGCGCACCCGCGGCCGACGGCTTGCCCCCTCCAGGATGCACCCCCACCCTCTCCAGGACGCGGCCGAGCCGGAGCCGACGAAGGGAAGCTCAACAACCAAGCCGTCAGTCAGCGTTCAGCCACCGGCCTAGCCGTCTCGACCTGTCTTGCCTCGTGCGCCCCTGTGTTTTCCGTGTGTGTGTCGTGTCTAGTAGTGCCATGCCGCCTACCCCTAAGGAGAGGGTAGCAGAAGTGGTGTGCGGGATCCGCCTCAAGCGCTTGCGACAGCGCTACCAAGAGCTGTCGGGGAAGCCCGCGCCAGACAGCCTCACCGTGGCCGACTTGGATCGGCTGATCATCGAGACACTCGTGGTCCAGCCGGAGCGCCCAACCACCCCGTGTCTCGAACTACACCCCGAGGAGTTTGACGAGGACGCCCTCCTTGCATCCCCGCCTCGCACCCCGAGGCACAACCCGGAGGACTTCCCGGACGTGAGCGTCTGCAGCACCCCCGCCCCCGCCACTAAGCCAGCCAGGGTAGAGCCACCACCACCTATCCTGCCCGGCCCAGCTCCTACTGATAGGAGTCCTAGGCCTCCCAAGGTGAGGACAGCCCGGCGCCGTGACGTCCCGGACTTGTCCAGAGCAGCGCGGCAGCAGCTCGGCAAGGCAAAGACCCGCACTCAGCCCCCCATCATGCTGCGAATCAAAAAGGTTGCCCTCAACAAGCCAGCAGAGCCGAGACACCCCGCCGGGCACACCTCCTCCCGTCCGCCACGCATCAAGGAGTGGCAGATCCCTAGGAGACAGGGCGCACCCCGCCCAGCTCCAGCCGCCTCCAACACCCCCCTCACGGAGCCGGCAGCTAAGCCAGCACCTGCTCATCCCAGGAGCCAGCGCGACGGTCGCAACAGGCGACGCGGGAGCAGACCACCCCCGAGGCCCTCCAGGCAGCGACCCTCCCGACCAGCAACCTCGCCAGCACCCCCGATGGACGACCTGGTGGTCACCATCACCACTGACACCACCAGGAGCGTCTCTCTGGAGGAGGCCCCAGCCTCGCCACCGACTCTGCACCTACCCGACGAGCCGTGCGAAGGGCTCGCCAATTTGTTCGGCGACCTGGAGCTCAGCTCAGTGCTGAACCCGAATGCGGCCGAGTTCACCCCCACGGCTCTCCAGCAGGCCGCCCCTGAGACTGCACAGCTGGTCGCCCCAACTGCGACCCCAGCGACCATCCCTGCATACTATACGGCCGGGTATGTGGAAAAACAGCAAGAACAGCCCCTGGCCTCCTCACCCCCTGTTAGGCCCGCCCCTGGAAAGGCCCCACGTAAGAATCAAAGGTGCCCTCGCTGCAGAGGGCGAAACCATGATTTTGAAACCTGTAGCAGGCCCTCCAAGGTTTTTCTCCAGCAAACCGAGAAACTTCTTGGTTTTTCAGTTGCCCAAAAGCAACCTAAGAAAAACTCTAACCTGCCCAGCATCACAGAGATGCTTCAACTAATTCAGAGGATGGCACCCCCACCTCCAGCGTAGTGAATTGTGTTTCTGAGTGAAAGTGCAAGTGAATGAAATAGTTTTAAGTATGAATTAGAATGTGTGATCTGTTTTAACCCAAGATTTTAGTTTCCATTGTTTTTCCATTTTTATTTTTCCATTTTCTATTTTGCTTATTGTTTGTTTACTACTTTTCTATTATTTTTTTTATTTTCTTTAAAATTAACTTTAACTTCACTCGTTTTCTTCTCCACTTTTCACTTTGCACTTGTTTTCCTTTAATTTTAACCTCCTACTTTAGTTTTGTCTATCTTTTAGTTTCACTGTGTTTTGCACATTTTAACCTTAAATTCAGTTTCACTGTAAATATTTCGCACTTTGTTTTAAATTTGAATAATTATCTTTGTTTAAAAATGAAACCACCATTTCCTCTGTCTCTCCTAAACCTGATACTAACAGCTAAAACCCAGATAAACACGCCAACTGAACTGTGTCACTACCTGTTCTAATTGCGCTCAGACTTAAATGTGTCCTTGACCTCTAAGACTACACAAACAAAGAAAAACGCGACTGATGTGTCCTCGACCTCTAGTTCGCTAGGCAAAATATTACGATTTCACTGTAATGTGCTGAAAACCTCTACAGATGAGTCAAACACTAACACGCAAAAATAATTCATCATCGGTGTGTATCAGAACCTCTGATGATAAATCATTAGACGGATCGGCCAAGTGTGTCTCTGACCTCTTTTGACTTCGTCAAAATAGGAGAGACAAAGCGAACTTAAAAATTTGAGAAACTAACGTTTAAAATTCTAAAACTTTTCTTTAACGGATTCGCCTCTCAACTTTGGGAGAGAGTGGTTCTAGTAACGATTCAATTAACAAATCTAAAGAAGGAGAGAAACTAACTAAAGTTAAAAATACTTAAGGGAGAGTGGGGCAGTGTGTAACGGATTTTGGAATTTGGTTATTTCAGTCAAACTATGCAGACATTTTGGGAAAAATAAAGATAAAATGTTAGATTGGACCTTTACCGAGGCTGGAAGTTGCTCGAATGGATTACTGAGCGCATTGTGTATGACCTAGAGCTTGTTGAATGAAGGTCTGCATTTGTTACACACTGCCCCGCCCCGGGGCAGTGTGTAACGACAGTGGGGCAGTGTGTAACAAAGGGGATGATTGAGATCAGAAGACAGCTAGAAAGGGAGGAAACAGCTTCTGCTTGCTTCCTTTGGTAGCTGCTGATTTGTTAGTAGTATTTTTCAACAAAATTAATTTTGTGTTAATGGAATTTTCCTGCAAATAGTAAGCTTTTAATCAAAAATGGAAAAGCATAACAATTATTTTGTATATTTTGTGAATATTAACTAAAAACGGACAAAACTGCTTTAATGAGACTGTTGGAGCATATGCATGTCACTGACATAACCAACTAAGATCATTCGTATTGTTACAAACTGCCCCAGAGTTTTCTGTTACCATCTGTTACACAGTGCCCCAAGGTACACTGCCTTGTAAGTGGCCTCGTAGGGCGAGAAAATTCGAGGTTCTGTTAGCGGCAACAACCATTTTGCAAGTGTAAAGCTACATGCTTCGAAATATTTTGGGTGTAGTTTGTAACCAATAGACCTCAACCCAAAAAGATTATGTCGTGAAAGTACGAAAATTACCTGAAAACCGGGTGATTCTAACTTTGCCGCCCGT
This sequence comes from Frankliniella fusca, assembly GCA_029379305.1. NCBI lineage: Eukaryota > Metazoa > Arthropoda > Insecta > Thysanoptera > Thripidae > Frankliniella > Frankliniella fusca. The sequence continues at coordinate 67,040 of JAHWGI010000486.1, read as the reverse complement.
TTACCACCATGACACCTTCTCGACCATGGCTATCTCGATTGCAAATGAACTAAGTCAACCAGAAGATATAATATACACATTTAGATTCGGTTTCGGACGCGCCATATTTGAATTACGGACCTCTGTTACACACTGCCCCTGTTACACACTGCCCCACTCTCCCTTACCTCAATGGCTCAGTGTTAAATCCTCTCAGCTCCTTGGCAGCAATTCAAGTCATTCCAATCCTCTTAAAATTCTTCAGTTCAGTAATGCCAGATAACCTTAACGATAAGTAAAACAAAAATTAATTAAATGAAATTAAACTCAGAAAATTCAATCTTACCTCAAAAAGGCTAAACTTATCCGCTTACCTTTTAAATCTTGCTATCCGAAATCCAAAGCAACTCTAACCTTTCTTGGCCAAGTTGAAAGTCCGGACTGTAACGGCTCCTGTGTCAAACTTGCTAGTCTCCGCTATCGCTTTCCAATCTAAAGGAAATTTCAAAGGCGTCAGATAAATTATTTCTACTCGCCAGAATAAAATCAAACTAAAGTCTTACCTTTAAAGATTAAATCCTCAGTTGCTCAGTACGTCTCTTGCATTCTCAGGCCGGCTATCCCGCCAATTCTCTTTACGGGCAGTCTGGACCGCTGACATCACAACAGCTGCCTATTACAACTAGTGCTTATTGGCAGTCGGTCTCCAATGTTTACAATCAAGATGTACTGGATGTCAACAAACGTTAAAGTAATACCTTGAGCCATAAAATCCTCTATGTGACAAGTTTCAGTTCCAGTTTCAGTTTTTACATAAATTGAATACTTCCTTAGTTTCTTCTTGAATAACTCTTATCAGTTGCTTTGGATAAAGGAAATCGTAGCTTTGGTAGAACCCTAACCTCTAGCCTGGTAAGAAGAAAACCTTTTGGAAACGCTGGATCTGCACACTGAAGACAACAACGCAGATCTCGACCAACTCGACTAGAAGGACTACCAGCGAACAAACATCAACGCAGATTTCAAGTGGACAGGACCGCCAAATCAAAGTTACGTATGGTAAAATGTCAACTTAGTTAAGATACTAAGGAACGAGATGGTGTCTTAGATAGGTTTAGGCAGTGGTAGGATGACACCAAGGCAACCCTTAATTCGAAAGAATTAAAGGTAGTTGTAGGATAATTAATCTGTGCAAAGCTTTTGTCTGTTTCTTATGTTACAGCCCAGCATCCACTAACCCTTTGTGATCGAGTCCCTCAAGTGGCTAACAACGGCATGTGTCAGTCCCTACTGCAGAGGGCATCTGCTAGTTTCCCCTTGACACGACGTAGTGAATGGACTTCGATCTACCCTTTATTTTAATTTTTGTTTAAAACCTGCGTTCCTGTGACCTCTGGTCTGACAAACCGAGATCGACACACGTGTGTAAGGGCGTTTGGTTCTTACAGGACATCATGCGAAGAACCAAGATAACTCATCAATTTAATTTAAGATTTTCCTTCTAACTTTTTGTTCACGAATTAATACTTTCATCGAAAAGTTTGTATTACTTCACTCAGATCTAACGTCATTCATTGCATTTGTTAAAATTTTTAAGCGGGCTATTTGAGACTTTTCTAAGGAGGGAGTGGTGTTGTGAATAGCAGTTTTATTTACAAAGGACTCTTTAACCTAACCTGCACACACCTATGGCCGCAGCCATCTTACCTTACTCCGACTCCAAGGTCTCTACAATGCCTGCCCCAACTCTTTTTGTTTCCTTCTACCCCCACTCCAACCAGCGCCCGGCTGGCGCTCCCCTATAAATTAAACCCCCGCTCAGCTCTCGTCGCCCAGTCTTGAGCTGTCTATTGTAGAAGCCTAAGCTACCAATAAACAGACTAAGCCTGCTTTCTTCGCCTCCTTTGTCAAAACCACCAGTCACAACAGACCCAAAGACTGAGAGACAAAACGAGAGACAAAACAATTTTTTTTCATAAAAGTTACGGACAATTTCTTTCCTCTCTTGAAAAATCAAAAGAAAAGTCAAAATCAAAAATCAAAAGAATTTAAAAAAAAAATCAAAAATCATTATAAATCAGAAAAGTCATTGTTCACATTTCATTGGACTGATCCTCGGGGAAATAGTCCAAAGTAGGCCTGTGCGATTATTAAAATTAATCGTAATCGACGATTAATAAAATAATCGCGATTGGCTTCGATTCGATTAATCGTGATCGATAATCGAAATAATTGTTTATTATTCGATTCGTGTTTCGATTATCGATTATTTAGTGTTTTACGATTACCGATTACTCAAAGTTTTTCGATTATCGATTATTCGGTGCTTTTCGACTATCGATTATACTTAATTTCATCTTGTGGCGATAATCGATTAGTTTACAAAGTAATTTCAGTTTTTCTGGTGGAGACGACCGATTACCGATTACTTCTCCCCTTTTTAAAAGCCAACAATTTCGAACTTGGAAAAATGCATTTAATATTGCATTATAGCACTTAGCAGTATCATAGCATAGCAACAATCCCCATACCTGGCCCCATACCTGAATCCTAAATGTTTCTATACGATTTTCATAAGACTTGAATAAGTCCCCCCATCTCCTTATTTGAAATGCCACAGCAGCAGCCCAGACTTAGTGGCCAATTTTGAAAATGAAAAAAACAAACAAAACGATTCGATCTAAAAATCTCTGCTTCCATGCCGCAGTGTTGCGGCTGCGCGGAGACTTGTTGATTCTACTCATGCACAGTAGTTCAGAAAAAAAAAAAAAAAGATAATTAAAATTTCGAACGACATGTGAGAGTAAAAGTGAAGAAAAAAAAATGCTAGTGTCCCACTGCCCATTGCACAACGATCCCTGAAATTTAATTTTAAAAAATGTTTTTCTTTTTAGGCAACGGAGTTGCCTTCTAAAATCGCTTTGAAACGTCTGTCAATTGTTTTATATGGCCCCTTACGGGAGGAAAAAATCCGCTCCAACGATTTTTATAATATTACCTACAGTTATAGTATGTAAACTTGTATACTCACTCTGAAAGTTTAATAGAAATTAAAACTACAGATTTTCTGTAAATTTGAATTGAAATTTCAGTTGCTATGGTAATGCTCGACTTGTCAGCTGAAATCACCAGGAGAAGGGGATAGTTTTTCGTGGTGGGGCTAGGCGGAGTCGAGCCAACACGGAGCGAAAGAGAAACCTCTAAAGTCTGCGTTCAAACAAAGCTCTGCTTCAGTGGAACGCTCAAGAAAGAGATGACACCACTGAAATTCGCACGTGACCACCATACCGCCCTTTCGAAACCTACTTCATTTTTACCGAACGAACAGTCGACTGCGGCGCACTTCTGCCAACCTAAGATAATAATTTCAAATCGTAACGTAGGGGGATTAGTGATCCTTTTCATGTTTTCTGGGTTGGTACGTTGTGTAAACAAGGTTTGATTGAGGTGGACGCGCGTGCGCTGTGTCGCCGGCCGTCTTTCAACCATGGCCGCCTCGGCCGGGAGCTGAGGCTCCCACCTCGCGACTTTAAATCATCGTATAAAGTTATCGAAACGTTGACAAGGCGAACTGAATGCGTAAATAGTACTTTTTTACCTGCAGAAAACGGTTTGGTAAGTTTGACTTTAATCTGGTGAGCAGAATTCTTGAAATGGTGTACATTTACGTGTATCATTTTCGTAAATCACTTGTGTTCCTACGTTTTGAACCTCCATGAAACTTTGCAAAACGATTTCCGCAGGTCTGGAACTGTGATTTTCACATTAATTTCGGCTGCCTAACATTTCGTTCAGCTAAAATAAATAGTTTAAGTCGCTAGGTGCGCTAGTATTAAGATGGTGTGTTGATGTAAACAACGCCTTAACTCCGCGATTTCCCGACAGAGCGCACCGCCGTCGCGGCCGCGGCGCGCTTGCCCGCGATGCCCTGGGCGTACCAGCCGTATTAGTTAGGGCCCCGGTTCGCCCCTCAGTGCGCCCGGTGGAGGGGACGGTATTGTTGACGGTCCGCTCCGGCCGTGACCTCGCCGCCCATTTTTTGCCGTCAGAAGAAGAGCTTCTTGTCTCTCTTTTACCTGGCGTTTAGATGACGGCCGAACTGTCGGAGAGTATTCATTGCTTGAAACCCGCCTTACCAAATCGAACTTATAATTATTTAGTCACTATCTTGACTATCGTAAACTAAACAAAACTACTGCGTTTTCTTACAGTCTTATTATACACTCACAATAATTTTAATATAGTTAAAGAAACTCCGTTGTCTACCAGGATTTCGTGAAATCGTATTTTTTTTTTAAATCCATTTAATATTGCAACATGAAAAATGAATTATTTAAAATAATCCAATTTTGATAGTGACGTGTCGCATCTTCCGTGTGCAACTCCCAGTTTAACGTGCCAAAGTGTTCAACACGACACGCGTTTCTTCATCTGTAAGTGTTCAACTCGTCTGTTATACACTTGCAAGTGCTCAACGAGGGGAGAGTGGCTCGGGGCAGTTTCACACTCGCAAGTGTATAACAGTCGAGCTAAGCACTTCCAATTGTTCAAGTAGTGAGTTGAAGAATGGTATGCGCTACACTTGGAGTTGCACACTTACAAGTGTTCAGCAGATACACACTTCTGAAGGCAGGACTGCACATCATGATTCTCATAATACCCACAGTCAGTTTGCTGATAGTGCACGCAGAGCACAGGCTTCACAGAACTCTTGGTGAAAATTGCAGCTGTGTCCATCTTAACCAGTCACTGAACGCTTCGTTGATACCCACTTGAACTACGGTGATTAGCGTTAACCACCACATACAGCAATTTTCACCATTGTTACGGTGGTGCAACGGATCACTGTAACCTTTTAACAGTGTATGCCACTTGCCCCAGTCGAAAACAAACACTTGAAGATTTAACAGCACTTTTAAAATAAAATTTAAAAATATACATTTTTTAAAAAAAGATGATTTATGTATTAAATATTTTAAGCGATTTTTTTGAATTTTTTAATATTTATTTATTAAATATAATATTAAATATTTATAATATTTTAAATATTTAAAATGATTTTAATATATATACGGGGAGGGGAGCTCTAGTACCTCCCCTTCTTTTGTCCGTTTTCTTTTGTATCCTGAGTTGTCTTTGGATTTCTTTCTCACTTTCCACTCGATCTTATTTAGTTTTTTTCTATTTTTTTATTTTTTTTTTTCTGACTTTTTCAGTGATTTTTTTGGGAGGTTTCTCTATGTGATGTTCCCCCTCTCCCCCCATTCAGCAGGTCGTCCTGGCTGGATTTTGCCCGGCAGTAAGAAACACAAGAGAAAAATACTCGTGCCACCTCCATATTATTTCTATAAAATACCGTATGGGTATTTCTTCCTGCTTTTCACGATTCATAGGGGTCAATGAATACCACAGCATGAGTTATCCTTATACGACACATGTATTCAACATCTATATTCTTTTTGTATACAGGGTTGATTCTGGTCACATCCTTTTTGTTTTTGTTTCTTTTTTTTTACAATCACATTTATACCTATCAATCACAGACAGTTAGGAGGCGAATGATGACGATTTGCCCAATCACAGGAAAAACAGAGACATGGGGGCCAGACAGGGAAAAAAGGGGACCGGCTGTGTTCGCGATCCTCCCTCCCTCTCTGGCTCACTTACAATCACATTTATATACATTGAGGGGGCGAAAATGATGACGATTTGCCCAATCACAGGAAAAACAGAGACATGGGGGCCAGACAGGGAAAAAAGGGGACCGGCTGTGTTCGCGATCCTCCCTCCCTCTCTGGCTCACTTACAATCACATTTATGTACATTGAGGGGGCGAAAATGATGACGATTTGCCCAATCACAGGAAAAACAGAGACATGGGGGCCAGACAGGGAAAAAAGGGGGACCGGCTGTGTTCGGGATCCTCCCTCCCTCCCTCTCTGGCTCACTTACAATCACATTTATATACACTGAGGGGGCGAATGATGACGATTTGCCCAATCACAGAGAGGGATCTGCTGTGTTCGAGATCCACTCTCCCTCTCTCTACGGCACAAGAGGAGGCGCCGCGCGTGCGGGTCTCACCGTGGCTCCACGGGCTTGACACCTGTCTCTTGACCACATTCGATCAGCAGCTGCGACACCCGCCTCGTCTGGTTCCTGGAACAGCACACATTTCTTTTTTAGACGAGTCAAGATACCCGTTTTCATTATGGAGGTGGAGATACTCGGGGTCGCCTCCCTTTCTTTGTGTGACAAGGCGACTTCAGGAATCAGGAGACGCATTCTCTGCAGCACAGGATCGTTAAAGTCGTACCTTGAAGGCAGAGAAAAATTTAGATATATGATTAATGAAATTTTTTAAAAAATACCTTACGTTGTTTTATTTATTTTTGTTTTTCTTCCCTGTCCCTCATTTTCTGGCACAGGGTGGTGAGGAAATTCCGGGATCTCAGTCGGAAGTCATCAATCATTTGGGCCTTATGGGAATTCCCGGCAATTTCTGGGCCCTCCAGGTAAGCCTGAACGTCCACACCCAGGTACATATGAGCTAAGGCAATGAATTTGGACGAGTCGCTCGGGTCGATCTGATGCAAGGGAGTGTGCATGACGAAATCTCTCTTCATGAACATTAGAAAAAACTCCTGGTAAGCTTGTACCATCTTGTTGTGGACAATTGTGATGGTTGGCTTCTCAGATTGGAAAAGTTCATTCAACCCCGTAATCTTGGGAAGAACCCACTGCAGGAAAGAGGCGAGGGGTCGCCAACTCGCCTGAGCCGTGTACGGACTATTATATATTATGGATATTATGAATATTATGGAAATTATGGGTATTATGAAATACACTGGTGTGCAAAATTATCGGTCCACTTTTTTCTCCGCTCATAATTTTTTAAAAAATAGGGCTAGAAACTTGAAATTTGGAGGAGAGGTGGTCCAAAGTGTTGTTGAAACGTCCCTAAAGTCGCAACAATCAAATCCACCCCCTTCATTTTTTTTCCACCCCTCGCGTAAGACCCTGTCAATTTTTGACACTTTCGCCGGGGCAAAAGTGTCCTTCCAGGTGTCGCAGAGGTTTGAAATTCACATGGCCGACTCAGTTTTGGCTCCTCTTTCGATTGATACCGGAGCCACCCCCGTCGGACGAACCGTTCCGGAGCCACAAAAAAAACCACCCCTAAGTAGGGGTGATTTTTTCGGATTTTTTTCCACTGTTCTGCGCGGTAGCAGGAGGTCCCCTGGACACGACAAAAGTGTCCCCATGTCCGTCGCACCCCCCCGGGGGTGTCCAGCCCCGAAACACTGACACCCCAAATCTTGATTTTTCACTAAAATCACCAAAAATGACCAAAAAAGGGTCAAAAATCACGTTGCACAATTGATTTCAGCCGTCTGGATCGACACCCGGAGTGACAAACTGCAGACCAGACGGTAAAGCCGTTTTCGTGGGGGTTGCAACCCCTAACTTTCCAACCCCCAGCGCAGGGGATGGAGGGGCGGAGGCGGGTCGCCGCGGTCACGGTACGATGTGTGAGCCCCTCAGGCACCTCCACACCAATTTTGAAGTGATTCGGTCCATTCGTTACCTTCCAGGATCAAAAAAATGCAAAATCGTGTAAATTTCAACCCCTAAGTTTGCACCCCTTTTTCTCCTCAGCCAGGAGGGGCACAACATCCGCTCAGGTGCGCGAAGGAGCGCACATTCAACCTTTACCAGGGTGCAAACGCGCAAACCCCTGCGATCATCGTGTCGGCCGCGAGAGCCACGCGAGTGAGCAGTGTTCTTTCCCTTTTCATTGTTGAATCGTTTCTGTGGTTTCACATGAGTGCCATGAAGTGGCCTGGCTGCCACATCGGTGACCTCTCAGAGGCCTCGAGTCTTTTTTGAGACTTTCTTGGTTGCGTAGCTTCGTTTTGTTAAGTTTTCGGGCTGCTATTGATGTTTTTTGAGATCGACTTTGCTTCGATGGCACATCCAAACTCACGAGCACACCGACCCCGGTCATTTTGTCTGCTCACTCGCGTGGCTCTCGCGGCCGACACGATGATCGCAGGGGTTTGCGCGTTTGCACCCTGGTAAAGGTTGAATGTGCGCTCCTTCGCGCACCTGAGCGGATGTTGTGCCCCTCCTGGCTGAGGAGAAAAAGGGGTGCAAACTTAGGGGTTGAAATTTACACGATTTTGCATTTTTTTGATCCTGGAAGGTAACGAATGGACCGAATCACTTCAAAATTGGTGTGGAGGTGCCTGAGGGGCTCACACATCGTACCGTGACCGCGGCGACCCGCCTCCGCCCCTCCATCCCCTGCGCTGGGGGTTGGAAAGTTAGGGGTTGCAACCCCCACGAAAACGGCTTTACCGTCTGGTCTGCAGTTTGTCACTCCGGGTGTCGATCCAGACGGCTGAAATCAATTGTGCAACGTGATTTTTGACCCTTTTTTGGTCATTTTTGGTGATTTTAGTGAAAAATCAAGATTTGGGGTGTCAGTGTTTCGGGGCTGGACACCCCCGGGGGGGTGCGACGGACATGGGGACACTTTTGTCGTGTCCAGGGGACCTCCTGCTACCGCGCAGAACAGTGGAAAAAAATCCGAAAAAATCACCCCTACTTAGGGGTGGTTTTTTTTTGTGGCTCCGGAACGGTTCGTCCGACGGGGGTGGCTCCGGTATCAATCGAAAGAGGAGCCAAAACTGAGTCGGCCATGTGAATTTCAAACCTCTGCGACACCTGGAAGGACACTTTTGCCCCGGCGAAAGTGTCAAAAATTGACAGGGTCTTACGCGAGGGGTGGAAAAAAAATGAAGGGGGTGGATTTGATTGTTGCGACTTTAGGGACGTTTCAACAACACTTTGGACCACCTCTCCTCCAAATTTCAAGTTTCTAGCCCTATTTCTTAAAAAATTATGAGCGGAGAAAAAAGTGGACCGCTAATTTTGCACACCAGTGTATTATACGGTATTATGGGTATTATTAAGTATTATACGGTATTATGGAGGTATTATGAGGTATCATGAGGTATTATGGTGGTATTATGAAGTATTATGGAGTCATATTGAGGTTTTAAGGTAATATTATAACGTCCTATGATGGTTTTATGAATGTAATGGGGGAATTATAGACCATAATACACGTTTAATAAAAGCTTGCACAATTATTTTAAAATTTGCTATTTATGTCTCCGAAATAAGCTCAGATTTACTCAAAGGCTGCTTAAGATGTTTACTCAGGAGAGTAATGGCGCTAGGCAGGCAGCTCGCAGTACATTTGTACCCGAAGGGTGGCTACGATCTCTTCTTTGCTGCACTCTGTCCTTCCCGGTGCAAAACTCGACATCCGCTCGACGACGTTCGGCTTTCGGGTACACAGATTCGGTAACCACGCTCGTAGTATAGTGTGTGTTGCGAGAGCCGTCGGCAGAGTGAGGACGTACGTCGACATCAATGTTATGTTAAAGACAGCTTAGGTGTTGTCCTCACATGCGTTTATTGTAGTGCACAGCGTTCACAGTGTTGTGAGCCTTGACACAAACGAAAAATTTAAGTTTAGAAGGTTCTCTTGAAACCGAATAATATATTGCTTTTGTCGGTTATGTTCGTTTCTACTACAAACAGCGGGAAACAGATTGGTTTCAAAATCGTTTCTACCAATTATACGTAAAACAAAAATTTATCGATTTCTAGGAATGTTCCCTACTTTAATTCCATAAAGCCCTTTTCTTCGATAAATTGGTGGATAGTGGGGGATCCCGGACCAGCCCAGAACGCCCAAAACAATGCAGAATGCCGATAAGTTTGAAACATTTAAGGTAAGTTGCGCTGAGGTCGGATGGTGACAGGGTCATGGATGAGGGAGGGGGCGGGGGGAGGTGCGCGAGTTCTTCCCGAGAGACGGGGCAGGGGTCCTTCCCATCCCTACCTCTCCGTACCTCTGAGGAAGAGTTAGGAAGAGGTTGCCTAATTTGGGAGAGATAAAACGGGCGACACTCCAGGCAACCTGCAACCACTATTCGCACACACTCAAGGCATCCTGCTCGCACCAAGTGCAGTGGAGGTAAGCGAGGATGCGTTAGGACGCGCTGCATGTTTAAAGGCCAAATAGGGTTAGTAGGAAAAAGTTAGGATTATTCTTCTTTTTAATGAGCTATTATGAAGTAGTATGAAGTATTATGAAGTATTATGTAGTATTATGAAGTATTATGAAGTATTATAAGGTATTGTAGTATTAGCAAGGAACGGGGAAGTGTCAAGCTCTTAACGAAGCCAGGCCTCAGTCAGAGTGGAGAATGACAGCGAGCTCGAAGCTCGCGCCTCCTTTTATTGGGAACTTGGCATAACAATAGGAAGAACAAAGGCGATCGTAAAACAAAAATTGGTTGTGGGACTGAGTTTCTATGCGGTCTGGTAGTGATCACTCCGGGCCGTGACAATGCGTTCTGCTGTGACCAGATAGGGTTATGTTTGTTGTCATAATACTACACTACTCCCTCTTTTCAAAACCTCCTCTTCCTTAGAACGCATGCCCCTCGACATAGTCTCACCAGTTTCCGCCTCAGTCTTCGATACAATCACATAAATTTTACAATGCATGTTTAACATGTTTCGACTACTTTAACAATTCCAATAAATTATTTTCTACTTAAATAGATGACCTGAAACTTCCACCTTGTACAAGCCTACGGATTATTCAACCCTACTGGCTTGACTCAGTGTGCATACAAAAAGAAATTGACTTTCCTCCTAACAGGTAATCACTGTATTAGTATGACACCTTGCCGGACCACCATCAGCTCCTTACTGATAGTAGCTTCAATCCTTTAAGGTTGATCAACCACGGAGTATATGTCAAATATTCAAGTCCATTAAATCTTGCTGTCTTGAAGTCCTGCAATGGTGTAACAGGAAAACCTGAAACACACAATGAATCCTGGAACAGTAAATGTCGCACTTTTCTACCACTGCCTTAGGGCATGCTTTTGCTAGCCCTAGGTGTCTCCTACCCTCTAGCTAATCCTATCTACGTGACACCTTGAAAATCTAAACCTTTTATAACACCTTATAACCTTCTATAGGTTATGGATACTTAGCTTGTAAATAAAGGATGTCTCGCGTATCTGATCCAGCGTCGAGTCGTTTGCCTCCGTTGTTGCTCCTGTCTTGTGGTTACTCTGCGTCGTCTTGATGTGTTTGATTTGGATTTTTAATTTTCCAACTTTTGGAAATATTTTCTAAGTTCCTTTCTCCCTCCTTTCCCGCTAGTATTTTCCATACTAGTGCTGTTTATTTCGTTTCCAATGTCTCAGAGTCTGCCCTCTGTCAGCTCCGCTCGACCCTCGGGTCCCTTGATCGCGAGCCGCTCCGGTCAGCCGGCTGCCTCGGTTCTCCCGAGTGCAAGCCGCGCCGTCGTTTGTGTCCTCGCTCCTGATTGGCTATCGTTCCACACTTCCCTTCTGTTCCAAGAAAAACTTCCCCTGGTTCGTCGCGCCGGTTCCGTTCGTCTTCCACGCGTAGCTTGTAGTTTGTTGTCATTGTTGCTACGTCGTCCGCGTCCCTGTTCGTGTCCCTCGCCTTTCCGTGCCGTCTCCCTTCGCGTTTCTTTGTCTCTGCCTTTCCGTCCTCAAAATGTCCAATATCATTTTGGTGCAACATTTCTCGGGATTCCCGAACGACGATCCGGCGAGCGTCTCACGAGTAAGTACTTTACTAGCGTTTTCTTGCAAAACTTCCTTGTATTGCCCGTGCCCGGGGTGCTTCCAACGCGGTGTTTGCGTTTCCTTCAGATCTGTCTGCAGTGCATCCCGTACTGCTATTCATTTCCCAACTGGACGGCGATCACGCCAAGTTTTGTCCAGTTTGACGCGATGATCCCGGCTGCCCTTCTCTCCTGCAACTGGTTCTACAGTTGCGGGATCTGCGGAGAGCCTTGTTATGTACGCGTCCCATTATTATTATTATTATTTTTATTATTATTTTTTTTTTTACTATTATTATTATTATTATTATTATTATTATTTTAGGTGATCCTGTGCTATAGTGCTAGCCCCATGCCCCACGGGGTTTTGGAGCAGTTCCCTGAACCCCGTATCATCGAGTTGGTGCCTCCCGCTCACCAGCCGCACCCTCCCCCAGCGATTATGGCGGGTTTTGATTTCGAGGGGTACGAGCTGCCCGAGGATCTGAAGTCAGACGATGAGTCTGAGGAGTCCTCCGACGACGATGATGAGTCCGATTCGGCTCTTGACGATTCGCTCTCCCCTTCTTCGGACTCGGACTCTTCCGTCTCGTCTCGTTGGTAACGTATTGTTTTTTTTTTTTTTTCCGTTTGTTTACTTGCTCTTTGGCCAGTCTTAGCGTCCCTTGCCACAATGTCCGTAGTTTTCCTGCACTACCATTCTGCTTTTGAGGATGGAGAGGAAGTTCTGTTGTGTGGGCCCTGTGCGCCCTATGCTTCCCCTTTATTTTCCCTCACTGGCATCATTGTATACCAGCTTAAGGGGGGATCCTAGTGTAGAGGCTCAAAAAATAGGGTATTTTCGGGATTTTTTTTCTCTGAAACTATAAGAGCTATCGAAAATCGGAAAAAACCGTTGTGTTCGGGCAAACTTAACCTAAAAAATCAAAAAAAGGTCATCTTCATGGCTGTTATATTGGCTGCTATACCCTCCCCTGAAGCATCCCTCTTCTTGCGTGCAGAGTACAGCTGGGCTCCACGCTCCAGCCCGACTCGAACGTCTGAAAAAGTCGCCCCGGGAATTTTTAGACTCGGGAGGGTCCTGGCTATGGTCGGAACTAGAACCAATGCTGAGAAAATTTCTTTAGTATTTTTTTGAGCAATCTAAAGTTTTTGTACCGAAATTTGAGTAAAATTTTCAAAGTTTTGATTTTTTTTCCATATGAAGGAGACCTCCGATTTCGGATCTTCTAGTTCCGACCATAGCCACTTGTGAGAGGTACAACCACAAAAATTCGCTACTCTGTCGGATGAACCGTTTGGGCGCCAGAAGGGAGCCCAGCTGTAAAGATGGCGTTTCGAGAAAAACCGCGTAACGCGGCCAATAATTAATATATGCAGATGTCCTTTATCGATTTTGTAGCTAAGGGTTGCCCAAACACAACTTTTTTTCCGATTTTCAAAAGCTCTTATAGTTTCAGAGAAAAAAAAATCCGAAAAATACCCATTTTTTTGAGCCGCTACACTAGGATCCCCCCTTAAAAGAATGCCTGTGGAAGACTTATTCGGCCCTCACAGCCGCTTCATTTGTGCGCGCTGTTTGCGCTGGACATTTGTGCGTTCATCTCGTGTTTTTGTGGCTTCGCGCTCCCCTTTGCTGTTGTTTGTCTTGTTGTTGCTTACCTCCGCCTTCCCTTACAGACCGAGGTCCACCGACTGCAGGATGCCATGGCGGCTCTCCTGCCGAGGGATGCTGAGGAGTAAGGTTAGTGTCCTCCAACCTTTCCTCTCCTTTCCATTTCTTTTCCTTGTTTCCTTACATGTCCTTCCTTTCCCAGGTGGACTTTTGAATTCCTTCCTGTTTTGTCCTTGGACTCCCTGTTTCCCGGGTCCCTTGCTCCTCAGCCCCGCCCCTTGGCTGTTCTGTTTGTTTGTTTGTTTTTTCCCGTACCCCTTGTTATGTGGGTTGTTTTGACTGTTTCTTTTATTGTCCTTTATTTATGTTTCATTAAGTAGTGTCACTACTTCTTCTAGTTCATTGTTTCCTTTGTTTCTCTTTTGTCACTTACCCCTTTTATTGTGGGTTATCTACAGTTTTTACTGTCATTCTGTTATTTGTCACTTTGTCATTTTATCTTGTCCCTTTTTATGTGGGCTGTCAACAGTTTAACTGTTATCCTTTTTTTTTTTCTGGTTCTAAAATATTACTTCCTTTTTCCAACCCTGCTGTTTTTCCCTTTTCCCGTTTCCTCACTTTGGGTATTTGATTAACCACTCCAAGTTTCAACATTTACTTATTTATTAACACTTTTTGGCATAGTTAACACTTTGGCACAACATTTAAATTTTACAAACACTCTTTGGCAACATGTCCTCTCTTTTTACACTTTCTACATCTCTTTGTCACTCTGTCCAACCACTCTCTTCTTCCTTTTGCCTCTGCTACCTCCTCGATTCTTATTAGCTTCCATTTTTCCTCCTTTATTTTAACTAATTGTTTTTCTATTTCTCTGATTCTTGCTTCTTCCTCCGCTATCCTCTTGTCCATCTCCTTATCTTCCTCGTCTGTGCTCGTCTCTTGTCCTTCTGCTTCCAACCTCCTCACACTCACTGTCTCTTGTTGTTTGTCTTTCTCGTTCCTTTCTCCTTCATCACTTTCATTGTCTGTCACACTAAAATCGTCCACTAATTTGAAGAAAACCACTGTCTTGCTTTCTTCTGTCTTGCACTGCTCTGCCACTTCTGCTTTGCTTGTAGTTTCCGTAGTCTCCTCTGGATCCTCAATTTCTGTGACTGGCTCTATTCTGATGATCATTTCTTGGAATATATCTTCCAGGCTAATTTTCTCATGATCTGCTTGTAGCGCTTTCCGGAGTTTTGGTTTTGTTGTAGTACCTTTATTTTTGGTGACTTTCTTCTTGAGAGAGTGTAGGGAGTGTGACGCTTTAGATTTTTGGTTCCTTTTCTCTGCTCCTTTTGCGCTCTCCTGCTTGATCTTTAGTTTGACTTTGTTCGCCACTTCTGCTAGTTTATTTAAGTCAACACTTTTGTCGCTTTTAGCCTCTGTGTTCATTTTAAATACTTTCTCTGTTCTCTTTGCTCGACTTTCCAATGGCCTCGGCTTGCCTTGATTGTTTGGCATTCCCCTGCCAATGGGTCACCCTTAGCAACCCTGGCCTTTCAAACCTCCGCGCGCTGTCTGGGATCGAGTTCGATACCATCGATCCAAAATGGCGGCCCTCATGTAGCATACGACAGCCAGGCACTCGTGAGGTCTGTGTGCTTGTTTTCATCTCCCTCTGGACACTTCGCCAGTCGGTCTATGTGTACTATAACGACCTTGTTGTTTTCCAAATTTTTGATTCTGGCGTTACAGTCATTCAGTATGTTGAGTATCACGTAAGGCCCTTCCCATCTTGTAAGTAATTTGGTAGAGATGCCCTTTTTCCTTCGTGGGTAGTACAGGTAGACTTTGTCCCCTTCCTTGAACGGTGCTAGTGACGCTGTTCTGTCGTAATACTCTTTCATACGTTTTGCAGCCTTCTTGCTCATGTGTGCCACTGTTAGTAGTATAGATCCCCCCTAGTGGCGGGCAGCCATTTTGATCCCCCCTAGTGGCGGGTGCCCCCTAGTGGCGGGTGCCCCCCTAGTGGCGGGCAGGACCCCCTAGTGGCGGGCAGGACCCCGAGTCCCGGCTCGAGTGACACGTCAGAACGTGTAACCCAACCTAGGTTGGGAGGGGGTAACCTAAACCTAAGTCATCATCTTTGGGGTGGCTAACCTAAACCTAAGTGATAGGTGAGGTGAAAGGCGTTAACCTAAGTTAGACAGGTCTGAACATGTTGTCCTGGACTCGCCCCTGTTGAGGGGCGCAGCCCTGGACCCGCCCCTGCTGACGACAGGACTGAACACGTTGCCCTGGACCCGTCCCTGTTGAGGGGCGCAGCCCTGGACCCGCCTCTGTTGAGGGGCGCAGCCCTGGACCCGCCCCTGCCGTTGGGGGTGGTCGTCGAGGAGGGTGGCCATGGCCTCGGGGGTGGCCGACGATGAGGGTCGTCTTGGCCTCGGACCCCGAGGTGCCCGTCGTGGAGGACAGGCATGGCCTCGGGGTGGCCGATGACGGGTGTGGCCGTGGTCTCGGAGACTCATGTGTCCACCTGTTCGACTGTCAGCGTTGTCCTGGACCCGCCCCTGAGGGATGTGAGGACACAGTGTCCTGTACCCGCCCCTGCCGTTGGGGGGGGTGGCCGTCAAAGAGGGTAGCCGTGGTCTCGGGGTATCCGTTGAGGAGGACGCCTGCACTCCAAAACCGCAGTGGAGGGCCGAAAGCATACTGGTTGGGACGCGTAGGTTCGCCGCCGTGTAGCGAATCATGCGTGGCACCTAACTCATCTGGCGGTATAGATCAGCCGCGAGAGCTAAGGGTAAGCCCTCTATTTAGGCAACCATCACAAAGCGGCAAATTTTAGTAACATTTTTTTATCGTTTGTCTTCGCATTTTAAACCAAAACAGCATTTCCATGCGCGCCCCGGAGGCATGCTGTTACGCTCGTTAGAATTTTTAACGGAAAATCCTATCCCCCCTAATGGAGGCCTATACGAAACCGTTGCTCAGATTACTGGAGCACTTGTGTGGATCATTGGAGCACTGTTGTGGAGCATGTGTGGAGCATTGTGGAGCATTCGAGCACTTTTGTGGAGCATGTGTGGAGCATGTGTGAAGCATGTGTGGAGCATGTGTGGAGCATTGGAGCACTTTTGTGGAGCATGTGTGGAGCATGTGTGGAGCATGTGTGGAGCATGTGTGGAGCATTGGAGCACTTTTGTGGAGCACAATTTTTCGGGGTCTTTTAGGTACAGAAACAATGTTTCATAGCCAAATCGTTTAGTAGGATAGAAAGAAATGGATCTTTGGAGTGCTGAATCAACAACCTACTTTTATCTCGCCACCCCACCTCTTCATTTCTTTCTATCCTACTAAACGATTTGGCTATGAAACATTGTTTCTGTACCTAAAAGACCCCGAAAAATTGTGCTCCACAAAAGTGCTCCAATGCTCCACACATGCTCCACACATGCTCCACACATGCTCCACACATGCTCCACACATGCTCCACACATGCTCCACAAAAGTGCTCCAATGCTCCACACATGCTCCACACATGCTTCACACATGCTCCACACATGCTCCACAAAAGTGCTCGAATGCTCCACAATGCTCCACACATGCTCCACAACAGTGCTCCAATGATCCACACAAGTGCTCCAGTAATCTGAGCAACGGTTTCGTATAGGCCTCCATTAGGGGGGATAGGATTTTCCGTTAAAAATTCTAACGAGCGTAACAGCATGCCTCCGGGGCGCGCATGGAAATGCTGTTTTGGTTTAAAATGCGAAGACAAACGATAAAAAAATGTTACTAAAATTTGCCGCTTTGTGATGGTTGCCTAAATAGAGGGCTTACCCTTAGCTCTCGCGGCTGATCTATACCGCCAGATGAGTTAGGTGCCACGCATGATTCGCTACACGGCGGCGAACCTACGCGTCCCAACCAGTATGCTTTCGGCCCTCCACTGCGGTTTTGGAGTGCAGGCGTCCTCCTCAACGGATACCCCGAGACCACGGCTACCCTCTTTGACGGCCACCCCCCCAACGGCAGGGGCGGGTACAGGACACTGTGTCCTCACACCCCTCAGGGGCGGGTCCAGGACAACGCTGACAGTCGAACAGGTGGACACATGAGTCTCCGAGACCACGGCCACACCCGTCATCGGCCACCCCGAGGCCATGCCTGTCCTCCACGACGGGCACCTCGGGGTCCGAGGCCAAGACGACCCTCATCGTCGGCCACCCCCGAGGCCATGGCCACCCTCCTCGACGACCACCCCCAACGGCAGGGGCGGGTCCAGGGCTGCGCCCCTCAACAGAGGCGGGTCCAGGGCTGCGCCCCTCAACAGGGACGGGTCCAGGGCAACGTGTTCAGTCCTGTCGTCAGCAGGGGCGGGTCCAGGGCTGCGCCCCTCAACAGGGGCGAGTCCAGGACAACATGTTCAGACCTGTCCAACTTAGATTAACGCCTTTCACCTCACCTATCACTTAGGTTTAGGTTAGCCACCCCAAAGATGATGACTTAGGTTTATGTTACCCCCTCCCAACCTAGGTTGGGTTACACGTTCTGACGTGTCACTCGAGCCGGGACTCGGGGTCCTGCCCGCCACTAGGGGGTCCTGCCCGCCACTAGGGGGGCACCCGCCACTAGGGGGCACCCGCCACTAGGGGGGATCAAAATGGCTGCCCGCCACTAGGGGGGATCTATACTACTACTGTTTCATGGATGTCCTGCATCGTTCGCCTAACCCAAAACGGATACATCTTGTGCATCTCCTCCTGCTTGGGCGGCTCACCTCTGTCCAAGTCCAGTGGTGTTCTCATGGGTGCACCAAACATAACCTCATAAGGTGAAAACTTGTGTGAAGAGTGAGGAAGGCTCCTGTACGCCTGTGCTATGAAAGGTAAATATTTAGGCCAATCTAGTCTGTCATTTTCAATCAGTATCATTAAGTGCTGTTTAAGTGTTTTGATCCATCGCTCTGCCTTTCCGTTTGCTGCAGGATGGAATGCAGTTGTTCGATACTTTTTGATTTGATACAGTTCCATAATTTCCTGGAATAACAGTGAGTCGAACGCTTTTCCTTGGTCAGTGAGGATGGACTGAGGTGCCCCAAATATGGAGAAGACGTGAGTAATTAGTGCTTGTGCAATTTCATCGGCTGTTTGTTTGTACAGAGGTACAACTACTGGCCAGCCTGAAAATGCTTCCACTGCCACTAAAATGTACTCATATCCTTCTCTGCTTTTAGGGTTTATTTGTCCACATATGTCTACGTGCCATCTACCATGCAACACTCCTTCTTGGAATAATTTCAGTGGAACTTTTGTCATGTGTTTCGGACCCTTGAACCTTGCACATACTTTGCAATTGCCTATAATTTCATAGACATCATTGAACATGTTTGGCCACCAGAAGAATCTCTTTAAATATGCCAAAGTTTTTGAGACTCCAAAGTGGTTGCCCAAACCTAACTGTTCATGATATGCCTTTACTGTTGATTTTACATACTTAGATGGGACTATTAACTGTAGCTCTTCTTTCTCTTTTTGTCCTGTAGGATGTTCGAACCTTCTGTACAAAAGTTTCCTGTGGATAACCAACGAATTGAACTGATACCAGAGTGCTCTGGTTTTTGGACCACATCCTGCTATTTCCTGATACTCTGGTCTTCTACGTTCCTGAACTGCAACTATGATGGGCATTAAGTTCTCATCCAGGACTTGTGCCTTATGCATTTCTTCCTCTGTTACTCCATCAGGTATGACTTTTGTCCAGTTCACATCCACTGTGCTCTCACTCATCCTAATTTTACTTCTTTCCATAGCAACGCATGTGCTACAGTTGTGACATTGTTCCTGTGTTTGGCATGCACAAACCATGACTTCCTTGTCTCTGTCTTCTAACCTGTCACATTTCTTGCAATCTTCACAGGGCCTTCGAGACAGGGCATCTGCATGTCCTATGTTGGTGCCTTTGACATGTACCACTTGAAACTGATATGGAGCAAGTCTCTCAAGCCATCTAGCAAGTTTGGCTGTTGGATTTTTGAAATTCTTTAACCACTGCAAAGCTGCATGATCCGACCGCACTGTGAAAGGAGCTCCTGCCTGGTAATGATTAAATGCTTTTATTGACTCAACTAGGGCTAATAATTCCCTGTGTGTGGCGCAGTAGTTCCTCTGTGCTGGGTTAAGTGTTTTCGACCAGTATGCAATGGTGACTTCCCTTCCATCTTGCTCTTGAGTTAGTACAGCTCCAAGTCCTGTCAGGCTTGCGTCACAAGTTAGTGTGAAGGGTCCTTTGTTTACATCTGGAGTGCCTAGTACTGGTGCCGTAGTCAGCAGATGTTTTATTTTGTCAAATGCTGTTTGGCATTCAGATGTCCACTCAAACTTTTGTCCCGTCTTTTGTAACTTGAATATGGGTGTTGCTATGGTGGCCATATGTGGTACATATTTAGAGTAATATTGAACCAGTCCTAACCAAGATTTAACCTCTTTCACATTCGTAGGTGCTGGCCAATTCAATATTTTCTCTATTTTTATTCCTTTTTCAGATAATCTGTGTCCCAAGTATGATACCTCTGGCTGGAACAGCTCACACTTCTTTGCCTTCAATAGAAACCCCGCCGATCTGATACGATTAAACAGAGCTTCCAATCTTTGCATCATTTGTGTGACGTTGTCCCCTCCTATGCAGATATCATCAAGGTAAACTGACACAGTATCTCCTAAATCATTCTGTGCATTTTTCTCTTTCGCGGGAGTAATTATTCTGTCTGCAATATACTGGATGGCTCCTGGTGCTGCTGATAGACCAAAACTTAGTCTGGTGAATT
Organism: Frankliniella fusca; assembly: GCA_029379305.1. Lineage (NCBI taxonomy): Eukaryota > Metazoa > Arthropoda > Insecta > Thysanoptera > Thripidae > Frankliniella > Frankliniella fusca. The sequence continues at coordinate 46,940 of JAHWGI010000486.1, read as the reverse complement.
CAAACTGTCTGTGTGCCAGCCCCAGACCCTCCGGTAGTATTATTGCAGTCTTTGCCTGGTCCTCTGGGTGGATCTCTAAATTATGGTACCCATGTGCAAGATCAAATGCATGATACATTTTCTTCCCTCCCATATGTTGCAACAAGTCCTGTACTCTGGGTATGGGTGTTGCTGGTACCCGAGTGACTGCATTCAGTGCTCTGTAGTCAATGCAAACTCTGACCTCCCCTGTCTTTTTCAAGACACAAAGTATCGGAGATGCCCATGCAGACTGACTGGGTCTTATAGCTCCTTGTTCTAAATACTTTTTAATGGTCTCCATTACTGCTTGTCTGTAGTGGATGGGAATGGGTCGTGCTGTTTGCTTTATGGGTGGGTGGTCTCCTGTATCTATTCTGAACTTTATCCATGGGCATTTACCAAATGTTGTGTTGTCTTTTGCAAACACGTCGTGATGCTTTTTCAACAACTTTTCTAAAGTCCTTCTTTTCTGTTTCAGACAACATTGTGCATCTGCTTACGAGCTCCTGCAAGTCCTTTGGAAGATCCTCGTCCTCCCCTATCTCAGGCAAAGATGGTTCTGTATTGTACTCCGCATCTTCGAATGTAACTGTTTCATGATTAATTACATTCACAAATGCACATTCATCTTCCTCCTCATCTCTTTCCTCCTCTCCTACTCCTTCCTCGTATTCATCTGGGTGTAGGACGAATACCTCTCCTACCACTGCATATTTGGGAATTGTAACGCATTTATCCCCAAAGTTTTGCATGACAATGGTTAGTGGTGCTGTCACACAGGGTACTAATCCCGACTGAGCTACTACTCCTATTGGCAGTTTGGAAACTTTATTTCCAAATGCTGGGTTGGACACGAACAACCCTAACTTTGCATCCCCTGGTAGCTGGCTTTGATTTTTGTTTTGGGTACCCATCGTGTCTTCCTCCAAATTTAACAATCCTCCCCGTTCAGCGGTCTTGGCTTCCGCTCTCCTCCTACCCTGGGAAAGAGAGTTTCCACCTAAGTCCTGAACACGAGTTTTGTTACCATTTGGCAGGTCGTTGGTTCTTTCCCTAACCAACTCATCAGCCACCGTATCTGTTTTGAATTCTGTTTTAACCTCTTTCTCTGTGAAAGGTTTCAACACAAAACTATTTTCCGCTCTTATCCTGTACACTACTTTCCCTGCCACATAAGTCCTGGCACTTTGGGATTCATTAAGTGTAAACGGTATTTGCACCCTGTCAGCACCCTGTCCAATGTTCATGATCTCATCCTTAATTTTGAGCACGGCATCATACTTGTGTAAGAAGTCTATTCCTATTAAGTGTTCTTTGATGTCCGCCTCATATGTCATGTGTGTAAATTCTTTGCCAGCTATTGTGAATGTTGTCAGAGCTGGTCCATACAAATTTGCTTTGTGTGACGTGACTCCTTTGAGCCTGAGTCTAGCAACTGGAAGGTCTCTTGTTCTGGGAATGACAGTGATAACTGCAGCTGTATCAAGAATACAACACTGTATTTGGTCTATCACTGTACATTTTATTACCGGTGCTGTTGTAACAGTTGAGCACGCATTACAAGAAACCTCCCGGTGACTCTGCTCATCCAAACATTTAGGCATCACTGTCACCGGTGGTTGATCTTTCACCTCCTCAACCTCTGCTACCACCATCTCAGAGGTTGTCTCTAGTTTTCCGAATTATTCGGTACAAAGGGCATTTCCTTACTAGTGGATGGACCGTCCGTTTTGTCCCTCTGCTGGTTCAGGAACCACTGCATTGTGGCTTTGTAGAGATCCGGTGGCATGTTGGGCATTTGAAAGCCTCCCCTAACATTTGTCCCACCATTATTTCTACATTGCCTGGCATAGTGTCCTTTTTTCCCGCAAGAGTGACAAACCACTTCGGCCTGCTGCTGTTTGTAATTCCAGCAGTTTGCCATCCGGTGCCCCTTTTTCCCACAGTATCTACAGATCATGTCTTGATCTCCCTGGGAAAAGCCTCCCCGAGCTCCGCCTCTGGCTCCTCTGGGCCCTCTGGACCCTCTTCCTCTTCCTCGGCCACCTCTTCCTCGTTCATTGTTCGAAGTGCTTGAGGACGTGCCGGCTTGCGATGGGAACACCATACTCACTGGTGCTTCCAATCTGTCATCGTCGTCTGCCTGTGTTAGTCTAATGCGCTTGCTCGGCGGCTCTTCCACTTCTAGGCTGAGTCCCCTGTTGAGAGTTTTGAGGGCCTCGTCCAGGGTAGGTAGCGCTGCATATGCTAGTCTAGCCGCTGCCTTTTTGTCGAGGATTCCCTTTATGAACCTCTCTACTAGGGCCTCCTGAATGTCTTCCTCTTTCATATTTCTGAGGTACGACCTTCCTAGCCTCTCTACTTGCCGTGCAAACTGCCTGACCGTCTGGTCTCTCTCTTGCACCAATGTGTTGAAATACTTTTTCCTTTCCCACATTGATGCTGTCTTGCTGTACATTTTGACTAGCGCTTCGTCCAGCGTTGCGAACGTTATTTCCGTTCCTTGGTGCTGTAGGTTGGCTATCACATCTGTGGCATTCCCTACTAATGCCTGCAGCAGAGCAGTTTTCCTGTCTCTCTCGTCCCATTCATTCGCTTCCGATAGTGTGTTAAATTGCACTTGGAAGACGGAGTAGTCAGTCTCTCCGTTATACTTGGGAACCTCATTATATTTCTTTATTTTTTGCTGCGGTCTGTTAACAATAGTGTCCAGCAGTCTTATGAAAAATCGCGGGTCTTGGTCTTGGTCCTGGCCTCCTCTAGCCTCTCCTTCTGCTAGGCGCCTCTGCCTTACCAAGCCCGGCTCCTCCTCCTCCAGGTCAAAGTCCTGGACTCTCTCTCTCTCCGCCGTCTGTTTATGTCGGCCCGTAGGTCGGCAGCAAACTGGCCTTCCTCTACTTCCTCCTCCTCATCATCCCCCTCGTTTTCTGATGCTTCGTCCTCCTGTCTTTCTTGTAGAAAACGTCTAGGATGTCTTCTTTCCCGGGCCAGGTGCTCCCGTCCACGTCCTGCTCCGCGTCCACGTCCGCGTCCACGTCCTCTGCCTCGTCCTCTGCCTCTAGGTGGAGCGATGTCCACCGCCTCGACGTCCATGAACTCGTTGTCGGTTCCGGACTCGGCGTCACGCTCCCCCTGCTGCTCGTGGTGCTGCCGGCGCTGCTCGTGCTGCCCCTCCTCGTGGATGGCTGCTGCTGCGCCGCCCTGCTGTAGCTGCGCCATGGTTCTTGGACAACTTGTACCCTAAAGACTGGTGTGTCCGGGACGTCGTCCATAGACTCCTTGGCGGGCTCTATGGGTTTGACGGTCTCGACGGTCTTAGTGACAGTCGGCGTCTGAAGATCTAGATGGTCTAGACGGTCTCGACGGTCTCGAAGTTCTCTCGGATGCTCCGGCGGCCTGCTGGCCACGCCTTTGCACTGCGTCTCAGCGGCCTTCGGCCACGCCTCGACGGTAAACCTCAGCGGCCTTCGGCCACGCCTCGGTATCCGATACTCCAGCGGCCTTCGGCCACGCCTTCGTATCTGTCTTCGGTATCCTTACAAGGACGCCGATGCTCTCTTTCTCCTCCTCCGCGTTCTTTACCGCTGCCACCAATGTAGTATTAGCAAGGAACGGGGAAGTGTCAAGCTCTTAACGAAGCCAGGCCTCAGTCAGAGTGGAGAATGACAGCGAGCTCGAAGCTCGCGCCTCCTTTTATTGGGAACTTGGCATAACAATAGGAAGAACAAAGGCGATCGTAAGACAAAAATTGGTTGTGGGACTGAGTTTCTATGCGGTCTGGTAGTGATCACTCCGGGCCGTGACAATGCGTTCTGCTGTGACCAGATAGGGTTATGTTTGTTGTCATAATACTACAGTATTATGGGGAGTATTATGTGGTATTATGAAGTATTATGAGGTATTATGGGTATTATGAGGTATTATAAGTATTATGGGTATTATAAGGGTATTATGGGGCCGTGTACGGAGTATTATGCGAGTTGGCGACCCCTCGGAAAGAGGTAGTAGGCTTTGACAGTAGGATTCTTCATATGGTTCAAGATGTTTTCAGCCGATTTCAATCGAGCTGTAAGGGCTTGATCAACAAAAAAAAGTTTCAAAGCCTCCCATTTTTCCAAAATTCTGTTCACTACGGCTGTTAGTGAGAGCCAGCGAGTCTGACTCGGGTGCAAGATTGTATGAATGTCCAATTCAAAAAACACCTGAAACTGACGAAATTGCGCTTGCCTCTTAGCACTGTGTTAGAATTATCCATAGATAAGTCTAGCTAAATCTTCACATATGAGTGGTAACACTTTACATGCGTCACTCGCACACAAGTGCAGGGAATGACATATGCAGGTCACAATTTTGATTCCAGGGCACAATTCTCTGAACCGCGACGCGACCGGGTTGTGAGCACCCATCATGGAGTTGCAGCCATCACTCCCAAAACCAATTATATTTTCAGTGGGAATGACATAAGCCTCAAAACTAGCAATCAACTTTTGGAAAAGTACAGCAGCAGTCGCGCCAACATGCGCACCTTCTGGATTGTCGGGCCTCCCCGCCGGGCTGGCTTCCCCCACCACCTCCACCACGCCCTCCACACTCCAGTCTGTTGCGACGGGTCGCGACACGTTCGTCTTCGGTGTAAACAAACGTAGCAGTGAGGTTAGTTTGCCTGGAAGAACGAAGTAAATCGAGTACTCCACTATGGCTTTGCCTAAGCACACACGTAGTGCGTCTGTCGTTGACATAATAGGGAATGCGTCGCCAGACCTGCCGCCGTCAAAGCTTCCTACAGTTCGTCAAGTGCTATCTGTTTTCTTCCACGAGCTTCACTCCTGCAACAACGTAAGAGATGCTGCACGCGGAACATTTAACAATGTTAAGGCTTTGTGGAGCAAAACACATGTCCCGCGAATCAACGACGACAAGGCTATCATTAAGATAGAGTCCTTGTACAAGGAGTGGCGCGGTATCCGCCGCCACCAAGATGATCGGCTGTTAATGAAGAAAGCAGAGGCCCGCCGAGCAGCTTTCGAGGAAGGGCTCGACAAACTCTTTGACGTCTCGAAGAAAGATGCCGACTTTATTTTACAATACATGGAATCGAGAGCCTCTTCGGAGGGGGACAAGAAAATGTACCAGGAGGAAAGATTATTTTTCGCCGACCAGTGTGGACCCCGAATCGGTTTCAATGGCAACGTCGACGTCGAGCAACTGCAAAAGGAGCGGGCGCGTCGCGACAAGGAGGAACGGAAGATAAGAAGACTACTCGCAGCCAACGCGAAACGCATGCGGGAGGAGACTACAAAACCCGTAGATGGCGGTAAGTAACACACGCGTTGGGAGTAGGTACGGGGAAAGAGGGGGGGGGGGGGGTGTAGAGAGAGGGGTAGGAGGTGGAGTGTGAATGGACATGTTTCTTGCAGGTACGTCGGGCACAGCCGAAAGTGGGGACGAGTCTGAGTCTGAGTTGGATGCGGATCCTGACGATCCTTCGTACGTTGGAAGACCCCTTAAAGCAAAGCGGGGGCGCAGGAATTTCTTGACTCCGGAGGTAGTGGAGGTTAAAGACGCCACAGGGATGAGCAACCGGGCTGTTAAAAAAGTACTCGCTGCTGTGTCCTCCTCCCTCCGTAGGCATTCCGGTCGCGGAAACAAATATCAATGAGCGTTCAATCCGGCGGTCTCGCGAGTCCCAACGCGAAGACTCTGCAAAAAATATAATGGCCTCTTTTGAACCGGACGATATACTGACTCTACACTGGGATGGCAAAATTGTGCCATCACTTCAAGGAAATTCCTCTCAAGATCGACAGGCCATAGTGGTGACAGGCGTGACTACGACCCAATTACTCGGTGCGGTACCTGTCCCAAATGGCACTGCCAGAGAAATTGTTAATGCCGTTATGGGTCAATTAGAGGCCTGGAAAATCAAGAACAACATTAGGGCCGTATCATTTGACACAACCTCTGTTAACACAGGTCAGTAAAACAGTTTGTACGAAATATCCGGGAGTCCTGGAGTCTGTCAACTCCAAATTTTAACTGTTATTTTTTTCGAGGGTGGAAAAACGGTGCAGCAGTAGGTGGTAGCGGGAGAGACCTCATATGGCTCCCGTGTCGGCACCATGTATATGAAAGAGTAAGGATGTTTATCATGAAGTGATGGGACCTTCGTTAGGACCAGAGGTCGGAATTTTCCGAACTATAAAAAAATAAATAAAAAAAAATGGGAGTCTATTGACAAAACTCAATACATCACGTACGCGACCTACGCGATATCTAGATGTGCTCTACAAGGGGATCGAGAAGCCATAATAAAATTTTGCGAGGAGCATATCACGGTAATACAATAATTGTAAGAAAATATTGATTTTGCCATATATACCGGGTGGTCCTCCGACCCCTTCCTCGTTCGTAAGTATGCAGTCCCGCAACAACACGGGGCCGGTACCGGAGCGGGCTGGCTAGCTCTCTCTCACTCGCTCGCTGTCTGCATCTCTTTCTACGGTGAGGCTGGGCGGGCTGGGCTACGTTGGCGTGGTGGAGAGAGCCCCCCCTCCCCGCCACCACCACTGCCTACTGCGCAGCCGACGCACCGGGCACTCTCCCTCCTCCCCAACTCCCCCCCCCCTCTCCTGTTCTCGCTTGGTTTGCTCGGATAGGGCCGCTGGGGAGATGAAAGAAGACCGAAAGTGGAATGGGTAGGAGGAAAACGGGATGGAGCTGGAAGAGGGAAGAGGAGGGGGGGGGGCTAAAAACACAGCAAACGGACTGAGCAACGTCACAGTGAAGGGGAAGGAGGGCGGGTGGCGGGGGGTAGAGGGGCACTCACTGGACGCGAGCCCTTGAAGTCGTGGGGCAGTCACAATGCGTGCGCGGGCGTTAGTCGCAATTTCACGGGGGTCAACCGCGAAGCCGCCAGAGTCACTGCCGCGCTCCGCGGGGGTAGCCGCCAGACATTGCCGCGTCCCGCGGGGGTGAGCGCGGAGTCGCGAGAGCCACTGCCGCACCCCGCGGGGGTGAGCGCAACGGCGATGTTGGGCGCAACGCGGCTGGGTTGGGGTAAACGGGTCCTCCGCTGCTACCCTCGTGGTCCCGGCGGGGTGCGCGGATCCTCTGCGGCCGACCCCGCGGCCTCGACGGGGCGAACGCGAATGTCGCGCATTCCGCTGGGGCCACAGGGGTATAGTCGAAGCGGTACGCATAAAAAAACTGCAAAACATATAAAAAGCGTGTATTTTTTTTACGCGTTCCTTAGACCCTTACCTTTGATTTGACCCGCCGCACACTCATCTCCGACCCATAGGAGCCGAGATTTTGACGCATTTGTTCAAAATTTGAACCAAAAATGGTGAAAATTTTAAAATTGTCGTAGGAAGGTGATCTTGGTCACTTTCCCGGATGACTCTGACGCGAGAAAGCGAATGAAGCAACTTTCAAGTCCCTACAACCAATAACTTAGGCCCTAGATGCCGCCATATTGGAATTTAGAGGCCTAAATTACATAAAACAACATGACTTTTCTGATGGCGCGTGTTTGGTGTCGTTTCCACATATTTCGACATCGCTGACTCCAAATATATGAGGTCAAATAGTCGATATCGTCATTTCCTGTCCATTGGAACACTCAAACGGTCGGTTCAAAATTTGTCGAAAATGATAAAATACGAGAAAGTTTTCTACGCGAGCCGGCGACGACGATTTATCCGGGTGTCTTGGGGACGAAGGCAAGTATGCCTTTCTCACGTGTAAAGAAATCACTAACGCTTCCAATAAATTGGGAAATATTGATCTGTTTGGAAAAGGTAAGTCGATAAAAAGTACAATACCGACTGTTTTAAATATGTGTATTGCAAGATATTTGTCATTAGTAAAATATTTTAATAAAATTCGCATTAAAACAAAATTTTAAACTTTGGTTACAGGAATTGTGTGTAATGTACGCAACGTACATTCATTTAACAAAAGTTTGGGAAAATCCCCGTTGGCGCACACAACGTCATCAATAGTCAACTAAATTGGGGTCAAGTCCCCATCAACGTCCTCTTCCGTTTCAGGAGGAAGAGCATTTTCTCTCCTGGGCGAGAAAAAGTAACGTGAGTGTTAAGAGTCTGTTAAATTGTGTCTAAAATATTAATTAACCAATCAACTTACTTGCTGTTTTGGCAGTTTCCCCTGCATTTCTTGCAGGCCAGTGCACAGGGGACGCTAGCTCTCCTGCAGGAACACCGATTGGTGCCACAACCGGAAGCGCAGCCGCAGATACTCAATTCACGGGAAGTTATCCAAATGTCGTCTTGGTCGCTCCAGTGCACAACATACTTTCCGCCATCCATTTTCCAGCCCCAGCCCACTGGAGCCGGGAAGTCATCCCACGACCGCCGTGTCGCTCTTCCCCAGACTTCACCTGCTTGGTAAGCTGCCCGGCGCATAATATGCTGCTTCAGAGTAGCTAAGGCGGGAGGAATATGGAGGAGTGGCTTTCCTTCGGTAGCGAAGAGTTGCTGTCTTGCACTATTCACACTTTCACAGTAGTATAACTGGTACTGGGTAGCGGTTATCTACCTTCCAGGGGCAGCATACTTCTACACGGTGCAGCCTGACACTCGCTCCCGTTATCTACCTTCCGGCGATAAGATATTCTCTGGGGCATGCAATCTGACACTAGTTAGCGGTTATCTACCTTCCAGGGGCAGCCTTTTCTGCCAGGGGCAGCATATTTTTTCACTGACACTGGCTACCGGTTTTCACTCTCCAGGTTGCCTACCTCCAGGGGGTTACCTAAAGGGCGTGAGTGCAGAGTTTTTGCGTATCAATCAGGCGCTTTTGTTTTTAAAAAAAAAAAAAGGATTTAGGAATTTCAATTCAATAACTTCAACCCAAAACCGTATTTCTTCAAAATTTTATGGATTATTTAAATTGATTTTTTAAAACCATTTTCTTTTCTTACAACATATTTGTGCTTTTTTTTTCTATTTTTGGAGAACCTGTTTTTCAAACTTCAACCTAAAAACCGTATTTTTTTTTTAAATATTGATTTTCTAAATTGATTTTTTAAAATCAACATATTTGTGCCTTTTTTCTTTTTTTTTAGGAGAACCTGTTTTTTTTTCTTTCAAAGTATAACTGACACTATGTCCCGGTTATTTCAGCATTTTTTTTTAAATCACAGAATGACTGACACTGGCTACCGGTTTTATCTACGTTCCAGGGGCAACATGGGGTCAGCCTGACACTGGCTACCGGTATCTACCTTCCAGGGGGGTAGCTATTTAAAAATCTGGTCTCCTTTCCTTTTGGGTTGATACTAGCAGTCGATTTTAATTAGTGTCAAGTCAACCTACTTATCATCACTTCTCCCATTTTTTTTTCCCGTTTTGAATATCAATGTCGGAAATCGATATCGAACATCGATGAGGAAAATAAAACATCTTTCAGAGGTATTTTTACTAGCTATGAGATTTATTAAATACAATGATTATATTTTATAATTTGATTACATATTTCAAACCGCATATTGAATTTATTGATTATTGGTTTGATGACAAGTAACACTTCAAACGATTTGTTCGTCTTCTTGTATGTGTGGTGGAGGTTTGTCCCTGTGATTGGTTTCCTCCTGTCTGTCTTCTTGTATACCGTATATTGAATGTATTGATTATTCGTTCGATTACATGTCACAATTCAAACGATTTGTTCGTCTTCTTGTATCAGTGGTCGTGGTGTGTCCCTTAGTTTCTTCCTGTCTGTCTTCTTGTATCTGTGGTGGAGGTGTGTTCCACTAGTCCCTGTGATTAGTTTTCTCCCGTCTGTCCATCTGCTGTGTTTGGAGTTGTGTGGTGGAGTGGAGTGTGTATGTAGACTGTGCCGTCTGCCTCAGCGCTGGCGACTTTTATGAAGTCGCCAACACTGGACCTACCGGCCTCGGCGGCTCGGCCGCCTTGTCCGGTCTCGCTGGCTCTGTCATTCTCCTTCCTTGCTGCTTGCGATTGGTACCCCACCCCCCTGACAGAGCTCCCTTCCATGCCTCGTTCCCCCCGTTTTCTTTGTGATCTTGTCATGAGGGCGCTAGTGAGTCATACCGTCTGCCTTGCATTTCCCCTCGTGCGGTCTTCAGCCGCCGGGCCGTGTTCCCCACTTTCCCTGTCTCCCCCCGCTCGCCTTGCCGTGTAGAGACCCCCTCCGTAGGTCCACGAGCCTTGCCTTCCCCCTTTCCCCTCCCCGCCTCCCCGCAGAGGCCCTCATCTGACGAGCGCACAGCATAGTGTTCGCCCTGCATTTCCCCTCTCGCGGTCCTCGTCCGCCGGGCCGAGTTCTGCTCTATGCCCCGTTCCCCTCTCGTCTTCAACTTGATTGGCGCTGCACTTGGTCATTCCCTACCCCTTCCATAAGCCGTTCACTTCTCCTCTCCTCTCAGGCTCCTGGCGTTGACCCCCACCTCTGCGTGGCCCCCTCTTCTTCTACTCGCTTGATGATGCACGTGGGCATTCCCTATCTCCCCCTTGTCTCCCCATCCTCCTTTCACGTCACCGCAGGCGCGGCCGCGGGCGTCGTAGGCCTTATCTCATCCGTTTCGCCTGCTCCTCCGTCTTCTGCGTTTGTATTTGTCTCTGACGATGAATCAATATTGGACTGACTTGACTGATGAACATATGTGGTTTCATTTCGGCGCGAAGTTTGACAGAAGAAATCAAAACAACTAAAGATAAAAGATAATATTGCAAATAATAAAAATATAAACATTTCAGTTTGGAAGCTGTCTTGTGCATCTTTTGTATCATATGAATTTTTCATTTTTCTTTCCCAAAGTGTGAGCCTATAGCTCCGTCGCCTTGCGGTGCTAGCGCGTGTCTGGGCTTGCTAGTGATCCCACTCGGTTTGTATACTGTAACTGGAGTCCTTCCTTCTCGGGGCCCTGACCTTGTGTCGCAGCCGCAGAGCTAGGTCGGGTCTTCAACGTGTTTCTGAATTTGTACTAGATTTTAGGTCTCCCACTCGTCGCCGCCCCGCGCCGCCGCCCCGCGCCGCCGCCCCGTGCCGCCGCCCCGCCGCCCCGCCGCCCCGCCGCCCCGCCGCCCCGCCGCCCCGCCGCCCCGCCGCCCCGCGCCGCCGCCCCGCGCCGCCGCGCCGCCGCGCCGCCGCCCCGCGCCGCCGCCCCGCGCCGCCGCCCCGCGCTGCAGCCCCGCGCTGCAGCCCCGCGCCGCCGCCCCGCGCCGCCCCGGCCCGGCCTGGCCCCCGGTCCGACGCATCGTCCCGCCGTGCCCTACGCGGCCCCACCCCGTTCCCCCGGCCCGGCTCGTCAAGGACATGACACATGACTCGTAGGCGCTAGTATCGCGTACCGTCTCCGCTGGACTGTGTTCGTCCGAGCTCCGAGTGAGGGCGTGGGCTGTTCTATTCGCGTCATGTGTGCACCTTAATGCGTGTTCCTCTCTTTGGACATGCATGCACGGATTTTTTTAGGGGAAGGGCGGGGATCGGGAACTAAATAATATCACCATACATTGGTTTTGTGTTTTATTATTATTTTTTACATAATCTCTTGTTACAACATGTTTGTGCTTTTTTTGGTAGTACATCGTCACAAAGTTTTACATTTTTGGCATATCGTTGGAACATTTTGTTGACCATTTCGTCATTTTGATTACAATCAGTTGTAAAATAAGATAAAAATTCTTGCATGGAGAAACCATGCGCCTTAAACAAGAGGTGCATGGTACAATATTGTCCACAAACGGCTGAATCAATTGATTGTAAATCTATAGTGTTTTTCTTCCAGAGCGAACATTGACGATCCATGAACTGCCTTATTTTTGGTACATATGGCCCCAGTCCATAAGAGCAAAAGTGTTCACCTCGTCCGTAACACCCCAAATAGATCGCTTGCCAGTGGGCACCCGGCTTTTTGATTGGATCCGTATTCACTATGATGAGTGCAGGTTTCTGTTGAATGGTGCGTGGCAAAGTGTCAGACGCAAACACCCCCGCAAAGTACGGTGCGGCGTGGGGATCTTTTAGAAGGACCGCCTCCAATGTGTACCCATCCATTTTTTTCAAACACCGTAGTCAACGACCACGTTTCGATTCTTATCGATTTCTATAAGGTTATTGAATTCCGAGAAAACGATACAGTTTACTGCTGTTGTTAATGGTTTTGCAAATTTTACTTCCATTCGCACAATGCCTTGGCGCTGCAAGTTCCAATGGCTTTCGTTTGCCGACAAGTCTTGGGAAATATCAAATGCGTACAATGTATACCCCCGAGGATATTCTGCATACGTTATATCGTTCCCTTCATCCTTCCAATGTATACCAGTGCCACTGAATAGCGTGTTATATGCGTCAATATGCAAATTGCGTTCAAAGTCTGGTGTAAGGGGCTGTGCTGGGATTTGTTGTGTGTCAACAAACAAGCTTAAATAATTTAGATTAAAATGTTGAAAATTGTAAGGATTGCTTTGGTAATGTCCGTTGAAGGCTTGATTGGTAACAAATCCAATGATTATTCTTTTTGGAATTTGTCCGAGGTGCAAATTTGAAATGGTTTTGTCTTGAAGTCCTGCAGGAATGGTTATGGTTTTCAAATCAACTCTGGTCAGAGGGTATTTCGGCACCTTAAACTAAAACACACGCAGTCCATCCGGCCGTTTCAAAACTCACGCAGTCGGCCGGCGCGTTTCAAAACTCACGCAGTTGTCCGCTACGTCGAAAAGACACGTAGTTCCGATTCACCGCGCGCTCCGTGCACACTGGCGGGTTTCGACGCGTCGCCCGACTGATCCGCAGCGCCGCGGCCGGTAACGAACTGCGTGGGTTTTCAACGGGAATCAGGAACTGCGTGAGTTTTGAAACGCGCAGGCCGACTGCGTGAGTTTTGAAACGGCCGGATGGACTGCGTGTGTTTTAGTTTAAGGTGCCGATTTTGCGGGTGCTTTCTCTAATGCCGCTGCGTGACCAAGTAGCACCGTGGGTGATATCCGTACTTTTCGCACGAGGAGAGTAGCATCCAGAATGAGCAGCTTTTCGTTTTGAAATGTTGACATGAGCACGAAGGGATCACGTTGCCGAGTGAGTTTTATTCGCAATTCCACGTTATTTAAAAGAAATCGATCTTGATTGAAGAAATCACTATGAATTGGTCCCATAACCTCAAACATCTTACTGTTTTTGGTTAGTTCATGGCGTGCTTTCAGTCCCTCATTGTTTTGTGGTTTTACTTCATCCATGTATCCTGCTGTGTCTTTGTACCACATTCGCATCGACATGTGTGAGTTTTTAGCTGGCGCGTCGTAGGCAAGCAGTGATTCAATGTAACTTCTGTACGGATAAGTCATCGCAGACTGTGAAATCACTTTCTGATTCAATGAAACGTCCACCTGACTCCAAAGCGAATGTAATAGATAGTTTATAGGCGTGGCTTCATTTTTGTCATCCGCCGTAAAATCCAAGTCCTGTGAATCCACAATTTTTCCTCTGACTTGAAGCAATGTGTGTGCTGGGTCAATATACTCATTCCCTGTACCTGGTACACAAAATTCTACGGTGTTTGACTGATCAATACTTGTGATAGGTTTGTAGGGTATCCATTGTCCACCCTCTAATACTGTTTGTGTCGGTGGTATCGCCCATAAATCAAGTTCTGTTCGAAGGGCCTCAACAGAGGCATTGTGTAAAAATGACATTTTAAAAAATGTGTCCTGGGTCTGGCTTTGACCTCTTTTGTGTCTTTCCTGTGCGAGGTTCCCGCAAAGACTGAAAATATACCTCGGCTTTCCTTCGCTTTATACCATTTCCACTCATCCTACTAACTAGATTTCGGCCTGCTTCTGAAAGGTGCTGTTTTAAACTGGTATTCAATGGTACATCCCCAGACGCGGCGTCTGCTAGTATGTGGCTTCCAGCTCGAAGAGCCTCACGCCCTACCACACTGGCACCTTGTTTCAAGAATGGAAAAATACTGCGAAACAGTCCCCCTAGCAGACTCCCGATCCCTGCTCCCTTCTGTGTGGATGACCCCGCAAAGTAGCCCATACCAGACCCTGTTTGGGCCTGTTGAACGTAATATTCTTCAATGTGGGACATGCTTCTGTTAACCGCACCGTCTAAAGTGACACAAAAGCGTTGAAGTTCCGTGATCAAATGGTGTGAATTTCCCAGTGTGCGTTCTTATATTTATTTCTAAGGTGTCAAACGATTTTGTCTTCAGTTTAAAGTAGATTGGTGGGTCACATCGATAAGTAGTCATTCCCCCATATGTTTTTCGCGTTTCGACTGGAATAGTTCGTAGCAGCGGAGCTCGTGTGTGTCCCACAATTTGGTCTTCAATTATGTCCAAATACACAAACAGCTGCGGTGCTACTCCCAAACTTGTGTCAACTGGGTAAGTTCCTAAAAGTTCTGTGTTTGTTGAATAAGGGCCTGAGTGGAGCAAGCCAAGTTGATTTGCCAGGAGTGGCGAAAATGTGTATTTGGCATCTGGTGTACTTTTAAAGGGATGAAACAAAATGTAGCCTTCTGCTGTCAGTTCTACGACGCTAGATCTTCCGCGTCCGTCTGGTAGTTCCTCAATGGGTGTTAACGTTTCGTGCAAGGCAAACAACAAGTTTTCTTTCGTGATGTAGTGTCCGGGTCTCACCAGAAATGATTTTTCTTCGCCGTTTGCGAAACAAATTCTTATTGCGTTTTCACCCTCTGAAACTTGTTCGATTGTGTTTGGATAGTTAAGTTCCATGAGGGCCACTTCCCAGTTAGCGCGCAGTTCAACTCGCTCTGAGAGTTGAATTTTAAAGTTCGAGGTTTTATTTTCGGGGTAAACTTGTGGGCTTGAATTACTAGGAAGCACCATATAAAAATCCATCATGTTGTTGTGAGATCTTTTGCCAGTATCCATGAGCGAGAGGACTCCGGGTAACCTCTCCAGTGGACAAAAACTTCTTTTCTGGGACCTTTCCCTCGGGTTTTGACTATATATGCAATTTTAAACATCTCCGGCTTTTTCACAGGACTTAGTTCCCAGGAGTAAAATGTTCCCTCAAGTTCTTCATTATTGTCTAAATCAGCTATTCGATAAACGGGTTGTGCATGTGGGATCACCCTTGTTATTTTAAAAATTTCCTCCGACCAATTCCATGTGCACCCTTTCTCGAAACGCTTTTTTTCTCTCGAGATTCGCACATAGTCCCCCACTTTTAATTTTGGAGAAACCTGCTTTCTATTTAATTTTTTCCCATAAAGATTATGATACACTTCAAGCACCCGTTTAGGGGTCGCTTGCTTGTGTTGGAGTCATTTTCAAAGCACTGTGCCTTTTGTTGTTGTAAGCATGTGTTACATCATCTAAAACCCCATTCGTGTATTCGTAACTTTCTCTGTGAGTAAACACTTTCTGCATCCACATTCTTAAAGTTCCGATAAATCTTTCTACAACGGAACATTTCGTGTCCGGGTTGTTTGTGTGTGCATAGTCTATACTGTGCTCCTGTAAAAATTGTTTCAGTGTCTTGTTTTTTAATTCTCCTCCTTTGTCTGTTATTAATCGAGTTGGCCTCCTTGTCGTATTCTTAAAAAGAGTTTCAAATGCCTGCTTAATTGTCAATGCTTGTTTGTTTAATACCGGTACGGTCCAAGCAAATCGAGAAAATACGTCAATGACACAAAGAATAAATTTAGTCTTCTGATTGTCGTCCTTCAGCGCACTAAAATCCGCCAAGTCTGCCTGCCAACAATCATCAATATTGTCAGCATATGTAACATTTCGTGGAAACGTGCGCCGTGCCCGCTTATGAAGTGTGTAAGCGTCCTGTCCTTGGAGGTATTCAACAATTTGGTTCCTATGTGAGTTTGAAGCATTTTTGAGTCGTTCTACATTACTAAATCCCGCTGGGTGACGCGTGTTTTTGAAAATGCTGTCAATTCCATCGTTTCCAGTTAGTGTTTCTGATCCGTTTTGATTGTGTATTGTTTTTCTTGTGCTTATGGATGGCTGTTTTGTCTGTGTAGCCGGCATGGTGTGGTACAAGACCTGATCCACCTTGGGACTGTAACACTTCCTTATATTTTTTGTTTCCTATAATTTCGAGGGGTGTGCCGAGTGATTTAAGTACGGTTGCTGCAAACGTTTCCCACTTGTTTATTTTTGGTGAATCTCGGGTGCGTACGGCATCAGAAACTAGATCTATGATGCTCGGCAACGTCTGATTTCCAACTAAAGTTCTTCCATTTTCATCCCAGCTTATAAACTTTTTGGCTTCTTGTGTAGACAAATGATCTAACAAATAAGCGGCGGATTCTTGAAATTTTCTAGGTGTAATAGATAACAATTTCTGCTTCAATGTGGTTTCGTGATTGGAGCTTCCCAAGTCTGGCACATACAATTCTATTGGTTTTTTTCTTTCATTTACAAAATACAAGTACTTTTGAAGAGCCTGTTCATACAACTTCCACTTTTCTCTGTCTTCTGCTTTTTGTTTTAAAATATGTTGCATTTCTCTGTCTAAGTCATTCATGACCACTTCAGGTGTGCGTTCTACTGGATTTTTTTCCTGTAATTTTGCTACAGTTTCATGGGGGACAAGCACTAATTTTTTACAGTGCTCCATGCCGATTTATTTGCCAAAAATAAGGTTTCCAATTACGGGAGCTAGAGCGCTCAAAAGTAATGGCAAAAATGCACCACCTTCTTGGGTTAGAGCCTTCTTTTTCTTTATCCAAGATTCTCCGCGTTTTGCAAGCTTTTTGAGAACAGTTTTATGTTTCTTAAGTTTTTGTATCTGTGTTGGTGTTAACGGTACGTTTCCACATAAAGTATTTTCACAAAGCTCACAAATTGAATACACAAGAGCCTTATCAGCCTCCTTTAATATGGCTTTTCGCACGGAAGGTCTTGCACGCTGAAGTACGCGAAGTAAATCTTTGTGTTCTTGTCTTTTGGACAGAGCCATTTTCTTCCCTAAAGAGTGTAGTGGCGTCTTTGACGCATTGTTCAACAATGCCTACTTTTGGAAAATGAGTGACTTTTTATACTTTCCATTTGGAATGTATACGACTGTGTTTTCACCAGGGAAAATGTGTGTTCTCAAGCGAAGGTGGTCTTGTTGTCTCACGTGGAAATCAAATAATATGTATGAGTGCCCTTCTTGTGTAGCGTCTAAATATGCTTCTAGCATTCCTCTCCAATTCGCTGGGTCCACCTGCAGTGCAAGGGTTCTCATTTGTTGAATATCACGTGGAGATTTTAACAGAATCACATAATGCGCCTGCAAACTTATTTGTCTGAAGTTCGGTGGAAACAAGGCTTGAGTTAAAAACCAGAAACTCAAATTTCGATGGTGAGACCCCTTTATCGCAATTTTCAGGAATTCAGGGTTTTTAATCTGGTCCAAAAAATCGTCAACGATGACCAATTTAGGTTTTTCCCCTAACGGGAAGTGATCCATTGATGGTGCTCCCTCTATAAATTCTACTCCATGTTTCTGTGCAAGTTCGTCATAAGCACCTTGATACTCACTATAATACCACACAACTTTTACAAAGGAAACATTAAACATGTTGTATCGATTTTCTACGACTCTTTTAACCAAATGTGTCTTTCCCCCACCACTGGGTGCACAAACTAAAACATTGGAGGGGTGTGAAAAACGCAAATCCATGTTGTTTGCACAGTTTGCACATAAGAAATGATCGACATGCCTATTTCTCCACTAGTATATATACAAAAGTGTTTATATTATTATTTTGATTTGAGCGTGTACAAAAATTATCATTATATTTTCGTTTCTACGTCTGTGTTTGAACTTCGCAAGCATTTTTATATGCTTACTAAAAATAACTTGAAAAAATTTTTTTTTGTTCTCTTATTCAATATCAGTATACAAAACGGAAAAAAATAGAAACCTGATAAATAGGATGTCAGAAATTAAAATTGACTACCGGTGTCAGCCGGCCCTAAAGGAAGACAGACCAGATTTTAAAATAGCTTGTCCCCCAAGACGGTAGATGAAACCGGGACTCAGTGTCAGTAATACTGCGAAATAATACGTTGCCCCTGGAAGGCAGAAATAACCGGTAGCCAGTGTCAGATATACTGTGAACAAATAGGTTGCCCCTGGAAGGCAGATATAACCGGTAGGTAGTGTCAGTTATTTTGTGAAGAAAAGTCTGCCCCTGGAAGGTAGATAACCGCTACCCAGTGTCAGATTGCAGGCCCCAGAGAATATCTTATCGCCGGAAGGTAGATAACGGGAGCGAGTGTCAGGCTGCACCGTGTAAAAGTATGCTGCCCCTAGAAGGTAGATAACCGCTACCCAGTACCAGTTATACTACTTTTCACAAGTATCCTCTACCTCATAAAGAGCAACTACGAAGTGCTCCAAAACAGGCAAAATGTGGTCAGGTGGGGCTTTGTTTGGCTGACCCAAAACTTTGAATGTATTTGTGGTCACATCATCATTTTGGTCCCATGCAGCCCATGCTGATCTCTTGCCTTTTCCAGCAAAGAATGACACGGTGTCGCAACCGGTGAAAGCATGAAAGCCTCGAAGTGCAGCAGACCGGTCCTCCCCTAGCTTGAGAGCGATTGTATGGGCAGCAATGAATCGCTTACTCGTCCCCGTACCGTAATGTATCCATAATTATTGAAGTCCTTTCTGTTGCAGGTCATGGAAGAGCGATATCGCTAAAATGACAATGTCTGTGTCGGAGCACCGTAACAGAAGACATTTTGCCCCATGCAGAACCATTTCCTGCGCATGAAGGAAGATCCGACCATCCGCCTCCTCCATTAAGGCACAGCTGACATTGTCGAGTGAGGAGTCCTGAAACTTTTACTTTGTAGGTAAATACTTGAAATTGCGGTAATTGCAGTGTAACCTAAATTTTCCTTTAAAATAAAAGTAGTTCATACCTTCGGATTCACTCGTGACACTTTGATGGTGTCATTAACATTCGTTACAATTGTCAATTTCTCTGTTTTCAGTGCCATCTCTGCTAGGTAGGTAAAAAGTTCAGACTTATTGGCGGCATTTCTTAGGTAATCTTCCCACTGTTTCAGTCGCTTTGGAAAAGGCCCTGTATAAAAATATTACTTTTATTATTATTAATTTTCTTGTTTTAATTATTACTTTTATTATAATTATAATTATTATTATTATTACAGACTGACCTTTCTGGGGAAGTCCTGGACGGCGCGCTCCTGTACCGCGTGACGTACGTGTTGTAGTCTTAATACTCATTTCACTATACTGATCCCACACAATATCTACTCTTTTGCAGTTCATCTTGGAAGCAATATCAACACAATACTTGGAAATTTGTTTACTATAATCAAAAAATGAAGCAGTTTCTTCCTGGGGCGTTACCATTCGCAAAATAGCTGGTGCATCCAGTACAATGCCATCGCAAGCCTGAGGCGCTGTCGACAAAAGTGAGTAAAAGTTTGGAATTAAGTCACTAAAAATACGAAAGCCATAAAACTCCAGGTACCTGAACTTACCCCCATCTTCGGAAAGCCCTTCTAGAATTGTGACCAGCTTATTAGATTTATCTCCAGAGCGGAGACCACCATTTGGTGAAGACAATGCAGGCGGACACAACTGGTTCTCACGCTCAAAAAATTGTTTCAGATCAAGTTCCCGTGCCAAACTGACAATGAAAAGGCGCGAGAACAACTGGACATCGCACTTAAGCTGTAAAACTGCAGAAGGTTTAGAGTTTTTTTTACAGGTGAATATCTCTATTTTGTGCTGTTTTACAGGGCTGTGAAAAGGTATTTCATGAGTTTGCAATCTCTTCTCTAGAAATTCTTTGAGCATTTCCACTCCTCGATTTTCTAAAATATTCAGCGATGCAATACCCTGTTCACCAAATTCTACACCTGTATCTAAGTTTATCAGGTCACGGTTTCTGACTAGGAATGGATTCTCACTTCGGAGAAAACTGTCTTTCAATGCTATACAATTCTCAAAAAAACGCCACTGAAATTTCGGATATTGTTCATGGTGTGGGCCAGGTTTCTGATCAAGCTTTTCTTCAAATTCTGAGAGCAGGTGTGTGACTTCCGGACCAGCAATAGTCCAACGCCTAAGGGAAGACAGGTCTTGGGTTAATCCCAGTGGGCCCTCTCGTGATTTGATGTCAGCATTATTTTGCTCGTGCGCGTGGTCCACTCCAAGAGCTGAGAAGCCGTTTAGCGATTTGCGAACAACAAACGCTCCTGAATGAAAGGTTAGTTAATTTATAGAAGAGACAATTATATTAACAAATACCGAGGGGTAAATAACTCCGAATTTTGATGTACACCACTTATTCAAAATTCACACTAAATCAAACTAATTCACGCGAATTCAAAACAAATTCACGCGAATTCAAAACAAATTCACGCGAATTCAAAACTAATTCACGCGAATTCAAAATAAATTCACGCGAATTCAAAACTAATTCAAGCGAATTCAAAACGAATTCAAGTAAATTCACAACAAATTCACAATAATTTCAAAAAACTTTGCAATAAATTCAAAAAATTCAAAGCTAATTCAAAACGAATTAAATTTAATTCAGATAAATTCAATTCAAATTCACGAAATTTGTACACCGAATTCAGAGTTGTTTACCCTTCGACAAATACTCATATGGAGACGTACCCATAGACATTCGCCGGTGAAGTTCGGGGGCATTTCCTTCTAAAGATAACAGGTCTGCTGCATGTACAGTAAGCCACCGGGCGTACAAATGATGCCCCGATAGGAAGAACCAAGGCAGCATTAAAATAACTGACTCCTTGAAATTTTCGAATTGTGCCTCTCGCACCGACCGTACAAATTTCAAGAGTAACAACTCTAGCCTTAAAACAAGCAGCCAGTACTTAAATGTGGGAGATTTTGAAGCACTTTCCTGAATCCAGGTTTCAATTGTTACGTCGCATTCAGGATGATCATGGCAGTAAGCGTCTTTTAACAGAGAAAAGAGCACTGCTGCCGTGTATTGGTGAAACAAGCGCGACTTGGTTATGCTGAAAACCTGAAATAAAAAATTAAAAAAAAAAAAAAAATTGCAAAGACAGTTCAAGGAGAAAATGACTATAAATTATAAGCATTTAGTTTTAAATACCTTGAGCAATCCTTCTGCTGACCCACTGGGAAGAATGCCGGAGCCAGCCACTATTCCAGTCCACCCTGAACCTTCCGTCACCTCACCCAAAACACGCAAAAAGTTCTGCTCGATGTGTAGCGGTCCAAATAAAATTAAAAATTGCTTGTCCCCATATTCTTCAGGATGTTTCCTCTGAATTGCTTTTGCGATCGCAAACAACGGCTGGTCAACACACAGAACGGGAGTCTGTCCATAATTCAGAAAATCAGTTGTTGATTTTAGCAAATCCATGCCATGTTTAACCATTTTAGGTGTCGCAGATTTCTGTTCAAAAAGGGGAAGCAAGGAGTTATTAGAAAGAGCAAGCGGGCAAACGGGTTGCCTTTCGGCACGGAAAGCAGCCCACGAGGTAATCTCATGAGCGAGATGGTCGTTCCCTTTCAACTGATCGTGAACATTTAGAAGCCAATCTCTTTCCCCATGCCAAAATTCTTCTGTTCCTGTAAGTAAAATAACGAAAAGTGAGTACAAAGTGACAATTTTATGCAATTAAAATTTTCCTTTGTCGTAAAATATTCTTACCAGTCAGCTGAGTAATACAATCACAAATTTCTGAAGAATCTAGGGGAGGAGTTGGTTTTGGATTTTTCAGGTCAAAATCTGGAGCTTCTGAGTATGTATCCGGGAGTTTTGGAACACGCCGTGATCCAGATTTAGCTGCCTCTTGAAAAGTAGTTGTGAAGTTTCTTGCAGTGGAAACTTCTCCGTTGAATGGAAGCTGAAATAGTGAGATTCCTGTACCGTGGAACTCTCCCTGACTTGTTGTGCTGGATGGTTTAACATCAATGTTATCAAGGGCACCGACTGTGAAGAAACCTCTCTAAAGCGCAGACGGACAGACAACGCCTTCTTCTTCAGCCCTTTGTACTACAGTACGAGCTAAGTTTCCTGTCAGCTCATATATACGGTTTGAAGATACAGAAAGACCTCTCCGGTGAAGACTGTCAATCAGTGATTTGTCCCGAGATGATCCAAATATAGACAAACCCACGTATAATGGAAGGGGTGGCTCTTGAGTCTTATTCAGCCTGACTATGTCTCCAGATGGCCTCCTTTTTAACATGTTGGCCATTATTAGTTGACTGATGCTAATAGCTGGCTGTGATGCTCGACATTCTGACAAAATTGTAGGTCCGTACAGAAGCATGTTGACTAATGCTAGCAGTGAAGGAGGGATACATTTTTCCTCACAG
The DNA here is from genome assembly GCA_029379305.1 of Frankliniella fusca. Lineage (NCBI taxonomy): Eukaryota > Metazoa > Arthropoda > Insecta > Thysanoptera > Thripidae > Frankliniella > Frankliniella fusca. The sequence continues at coordinate 24,588 of JAHWGI010000486.1, read as the reverse complement.
TTTTCAGCAAAACTACCACTAAATGTTATGTTAGTAGAAGTCACCGTGCTCCTCAAATTTCTAATAAACCTGTTTACTGCTAAGGCATCCAGAACATCGTTTGAAACATCCAAATTTTTAAGAATATTTGCATTTTTAACAGTTAGCAGATATTCTCTGCCAACTTTTGAAGCTTGTAGGTCAGGAAGATGCAGTAAAATTCTCTCCCTAAATCTTGAATTATGGACATCACTTAATGGTTGTTCTTCGCCAAGGAGCTGAGAGAGTCTGTCATTGTACAATTTGATGAGTGTTGAAGTGTTAAAAGCACAATTTTTGCCATTCTGTTCAAGCTGTTCGTGCATGTAAAGAAGTAAGTCTGCAAACGCAAGACTGTCACAAGAATTGTCATAATTTTCATTGACACACGATTCTTTGCCTTTAGCTTACAGAGTAAGCACGCAAGTGCTGTGGTATTTTGCTTCTTGAGCAACAAGATCTCCTTCTGCCAAAAACGCCAAGACTGCAGTATCATTGGCTTTCGTTCCGTAATTCTTAATTGAATTGAAAATTTCATATGTCATGCAGCAGTGAAGCGGCTGCTTGTTCAGAGACGCCTTTTTGCACAGAAAACAAACTTCCTCCTTCGGGTTTATAGAAACTGATGAAGAACGAGTTCGAACAGAAGGCTTGTCCTGTTGACTCGTGTTGTTTGAGGTAGGTTGCGCTGGTTCTTGAGTGAAGTGTGTTGTGTAATTCAAATGACACTTACAATGAAACTTAGCTTCGTGCTTTATTAGTGTTTCTTTCACCCCAGAGCTTTCGTCAAAATTTTCGGGTTTCCGCCCGGATGGAAACACATGGTTGGTCCCTTTCAAACTTTCAATATTAGCAGAGAATAGGTTATAACCTACATTTCTCATGGAGAGGTTGGGATTTTTAGCAGGACATCTAAGATTGCCACCAGGCTTTTGGCATATGCAGCACATATCCAGTGGCGGATCCAGAGCCAGCCTTTTGCAAAGTAGTACTTTTTGCCTACTTACAGGGGCGAAGTATTACTTTTTGCCTACCTTTCAGGCGGCTATCGAGGAGCCATGGGGCAAAAGGCCTGTCGCCCCGGATCCGCGCATGCACATATCCCAGTTAATAGCGCCATCCACTAAATGCAGAGGGATAGGTGTAGCAAGTGCCACCATTTTTTGCGTGCTCATGGCAACAATCTGTCGCGAGACGTTCAAAAAGTAAGGACAGAGAAGACATTTTAAACACCACCGTGTAGAAAGAGAACCACAGATAAATAAAGCTTCTGAAGATTTTTCATTTAGATTTATGCAATGTAACACAATGGACGCGTTCGGCGTGTCCGCTTTCGCTGTGTCCACCCCTGTCTGCCCAAACGGAAAAGAATTTCTTACACAGGCTCGCTACTCGCCGAGTACCCCTCAGGAGACCATAAAAAATTACGTGCTTTATTTGTCATATTTTTTTAAAAAGTCAATTATTATTTAACAGGGTTATTTTTTGAGACAGAATTCTGAAATTCCTACTAATCTACTTGTATGGCAACACTGCAAGCAGGAGGCAAATCGGATCAGTGGAGTAACAGGCTTCGCAATTGCTCAGCCAACAAGCACTTGTCGAAGTATGGACACCTGCCCGTGTTTACATAGGTGGACAGGGCGAACGCGGGCACGCGAAACTATAAGGATACTCTAAAGGTGTGCTGCAGCGTTCTACATCCGCCGTAGCGCATCTTTGGGGTGCCCCCTTCGGCCAAGCGACGAAGACAAAAACAGATCGCCCGTGCGGCAGCCGGCAAAAACGGCAGTAAACATCAAACACCATTGTAGAGAATAGCGTAAAACAAACGAACGTGCAAAGTACATTTATTACAGGCCCTCCTCCCACCGCTACCACTCTATTACAGCTGCGTGTCGACAGTTTCGTCGCACACATTTGAGGTTAGGCTGCCCCGAAACCACCATGAACACAACGCTCACTTCAAATACTTGCCAATATGATGTACCCGACGAGGAGTGAGCACTGCTGATGACGGGAAGCCGACGGTTTACATAATTACTTGATGCACTGCACAGTATTAAAGTCTCTTCTACAACTAACACTTCTGCTACAGGTTTCGACACGGCGAGAGCGCTGGTCGGTGCAGCGGCGCGACGCCGGCAGCACTGGGCGCGGGGGAGGGGCGCGGGGGAGGGGGAGTCCCCACCGCGCCTGGCCCGCAGGCCGGGCAGGGGAATACGCGCTGCAGCCGAACAACAAACGTAAACAAAGACAAACTAAAGTAGCAGAGGTGAACGAAAACCTTTCTGTCCATCTTAGTGCGAGTGCAAGGCACCCGAATAAATCGTCGTCGCCGGCTCGCGTAGAAAACTTTCTCGTATTTTATCATTTTCGACAAATTTTGAACCGACCGTTTGAATGTTCCAATGGACAGGAAATGACGATATCGACTATTTGACCTCATATTTGGAGTCAGCGATGTCGAAACATGTGGAAACGACACCAAACACGCGCCATCAGAAAAGTCATATTGTTTTATGTAATTTAGGCCCCTAAATTCCAATATGGCGGCGTCTAGGGCCTATTGGTTGTAGGGACTTGAAAGTTGCTTCATTCGCTTTCTCGCGTCAGAGTCATCCGGAAAAGTAACCAAGATCACCTTCCTACGACAATTTTAAAATTTTCACCATTTTTGGTTCAAATTTTGAACAAATGCGTCAAAATCTCGGCTCCTATGGGTCGGAGATGAGTGTGCGGCGGGTCAAATCAAAGGTAAGGGTCTAAGGAACGCGTAAAAAAAAAATACACGCTTTTTATATGTTTTGCAGTTTTTTTATGGTTTTTTAGTCGTACCGCTTCGACTAGTAGCCGCGGAGGCCCTGCGCACCCCGCTGGGGTCGCAAGGGTAGCCTGGTCAGTGTCCGCGACGCGACGCTCGCGCCCGCCTCGTCGCGGGGGTAAACGCGGAGGACCCATTTACCCGCCCGACCCAGCCGCGTTGAGCCCCAAATCGCTCTGAGCTGACAGCGGGGGCTGACGTCACCAGGCGAGCGGTGAGGTGGGAGGAGGGGGGCTAGGCGAGGCGAGCCCAGGCGAGCCGAGCCGAGCAGTTGGGAGTGGAGGGGAGCCCGCCTGCCTGAGCGGTAGAAAGAGATGCAGACAGCGAGCGAGTGAGAGAGAGCTAGCCAGCCCGCTCCGGTACCGGCCCCGCGTTGTTGCGGGACTGCATACTTACGAACGAGGAAGGGGTCGGAGGACCACCCGGTATATATATATATATATATATATATATATATATATATATATATATATATATATATATTAGCAAGGAACGGGGAAGTGTCAAGCTCTTAACGAAGCCAGGCCTCAGTCAGAGTGGAGAATGACAGCGAGCTCGAAGCTCGCGCCTCCTTTTATTGGGAACTTGGCATAACAACAGGAAGAACAAAGGCGATCGTAAAAGTTGGTTGTGGGACTGAGTTTCTATGCGGTCTGGTAGTGATCACTCCGGGCCGTGACAATGCGTTCTGCTGTGACCAGATAGGGTTATGTTTGTTGTCATAATACTACACTACTCCCTCTTTTTAAAACCTCCTCTTCCTTAGAACGCATGCCCCTCAACATAGTCTCACCGGTTTCCGCCTCAGTCTTCGATACAATCACATAAATTTTACAATGCATGTTTAACATGTTTCGACTATTTTAGCAATTCCAATAAATTATTTTCTACTTAAATAGATGACCTGAAACTTCCACCTTGTACAAGCCTACGGATTATTCAACCCTACTGGCTTGACTCAGTGTGCATACAAAAAGAAATTGACTTTCCTCCTAACAGGTAATCACTGTATTAGTATGACACCTTGCCGGACCACCATCAGCTCCTTACTGATAGTAGCTTCAATCCTTTAAGGTTGATCAACCACGGAGTATATGTCAAATAATCAAGTCCATTAAATCTTGCTGTCTTGAAGTCCTGCAATGGTGTAACAGGAAAACCTGAAACACACAATGAATCCTGGAACAGTACATGCCACACTTTTCTATCACTGCCTTAGGGCATGCTTTTGCTAGCCCTAGGTGTCTCCTACCCTCTAGCTAATCCTATCTACGTGACACCTTGAAAATCTAAACCTTTTATAACACCTTATAACCTTCTATAGGTTATGGATACTTAGCTTGGAAATAAAGGATGTCTCGCGTATCTGATCCAGCGTCGAGTCGTTTGCCTCCGTTGTTGCTCCTGTCCTGTGGTTACTCTGCGTCGTCTTGATGTGTTTGATTTGGATTTCCAATTTCCAATTTTTGGAAATATTTTTCTAAGTTCCTTTCTCCCTCCTTTCCCGCTAGTATTTTCCATACTAGTGCTGTTTATTTCGTTTCACCAATGTCTCAGAGTCTGCCCTCTGTCAGCTCCGCTCGACCCTCGGGTCCTTTGATCGCGAGCTGCTCCGGTCAGCCAGCTGCGTCGGTTCTCCCGAGTGCCAGCCGCGCCGTCGTTTGTGTCCTCGCTCCTGATTGGCTGTCGTTCCGCACTTCCCTTCTGTTCCGAGAAAAACTTCCCCTGGTTCGTCGCGCCGGTGACGTTCGTTTTTCCACGCGTAGCTTGCATTTTGTTGTCATTGTTGCTACTTCCGCGTCTGTCTCGTGTCCATCTTGCTCGTGTCTCGTCTTGTCGTCTCTTCTCCGCACTTTCCTCCGCTTCTTCGCTTTCCCTCTTCCAACATGTCGAACATCATTCTCGTACAGCATTTCTCGGGATTCCCTAATGATGATCCCGCCTCCGTGTCCCGAGTAAGTACCTTTTACTTGCGTACTTCTTTGTGAAACTTCCCTGTTTTGCCCGTGCCCGGCGTGCTTTCAGTGCGGCGTCCGTATGTTTTCTTTTCAGATCTGCCTTCAGTGTATACCATACTGCTACTCCTTCCCGAACTGGACGGCTATTACACCCAGCTTCGTCCAGTTCGACGCTCTGATACCATCCTCTCTCCTCGACTGTAACTGGTTTTACAGTTGCGGGATTTGCGGCGAGCCGTGCTATGTAAGCGTTTCCTTCCCTTTTTTTTATTTTTAATTATATTTATTATTATTATTATTTTTATTATTTGCCATCCAGGTGATCCTGTGCTACAGTGCCGCTCCAATGCCTGCTGGTGTGCTGGAGCAGTTCCCGGAGCCACGAATAATTGAGCTTTTCCCGCCCGCACACCAGCAGCATCCCCCGTCCGCCATCATGGCCGGCTTTGATTTTGAGGGGTTCGAGCTGCCCGCAGACTTGGCTTCCGACGGTGGGGACTCCGACTCCGACCTGTCCTCCGAGGAGTCAGACGAGGATTCGGCGCTGGAGGATTCCCCGTCCCTGTCTGACTCCTCCGTCTCGTCTCGTTGGTAACGTATCGTTTTTTGTTTTTGTTTGTTTGTTTGTTTGTTTGTTTGTTTGTTTGTTTGTTTGTTTGTTTACTTTACGCGTCTAGCTCTTGTAGTCGAAATGTCAGTAGTCTTTTTCCACTACCACCCCGCACTGGAAGATAGGGAGGAAGTTTTATGATGCGGGCCCTGTGCGCCTTATGCTTCTCCCCTGTTTGTCCTCACCGGTGCTGCCGTATATCGGCTTAAACGCCTGCCCGTGGAGGACTTGTTCGGCCCTCACAGCCACTTCATTTGTGCGCGCTGTTTGCGCTGGACATTTGTGCGTCCATTTCGTGGTTTTGTGACTTCGCGCTCTCTTTTGCTATTGTTTGTCTTGTTGTTGCTTATCTCTGCCCTCTTTGCAGACCGAGGTCCATCGTCTGGTCGACGCCATGGCAGCTCTGCTCCCCAGGGATGCTGAGAAGTAAGGTTAGTGTCCTCCAACCCTTCCTTTCCTTTCTTCTTTCACCCTATTTCCTTACATGTCCTTCCATTCCCAGGTGAATTTTTAATCCTGTGCCTTTCCTGGACCCTTGCTCCTCGGCTCCCCACTTGGCTGTTATCTGTTTCTTGTTTTTTTTTTTTTTTTTCAAACCTTTCTTGTCTTGCTTTCTTCTTTCTTGTCTTTCTCTGCCACTTCTGCTTCGCTCGTAGTTTCTTCTGGATCCTCAATTTCTGTGACTGGCTCTATTTTGATGATCATTTCTTTGAAAATATCTTCCAGGCTAATTTCCTCATGATCTGCTTGTGATGCTTTCTGGAGTTTTGGCTTTGTTGTATTACCTTTATTTTTGCTGACTTTCTTTTTGAGAGAGTGAAACGCTTTAGCTTTTTGGGTCCTTTTCCCTGCTCCTTTTGCCCTCTCCTGCTTGATCTTTTGTTTGACTTTGTTCGCTACTTCTGCCAATTTATTTAATTCAATAGCTTTGTTGCTTTTAGCCTCTGCTGCGTTCATTTTAATTAATTTCTCTGTTCTCTCTTTTGCTCGAATTTTCAAATGGCCTCGGCTTGCCTTGATTGTTTGGCATTCCCCTGCCAATGGGTCACCCTTAGCAACCCTGGCCTTTCAAACCTCCGCGCGTTGTCTGGGATCGAGTTCGATACCATCGATCCAAAATGGCGGCCCTCATGTAGCATACGACAACCAGGCACTCGTGAGGTCTGTGTGCTTGTTTTCATCTCCCTCTGGACACTTCGCCAGTCGGTCTATGTGTACTATAACGACCTTGTTGTTTTCCAAATTCTTAATTCTGGCGTTACAGTCATTCAGTATGTTGAGTATCACGTAAGGCCCTTCCCATCTCGTAAGTAATTTGGTAGAGATGCCCTTTTTCCTTCGTGGGTAGTACAAGTAGACTTTGTCCCCTTCCTTGAACGGTGCTAGTGGTGCTGTTCTGTCGTAATACTCTTTCATACGTTTTGCAGCCTTTTTGCTCATGTGTGCCACTGTTTCATGGATGTCCTGCATCGTTCGCCTAACCCAAAACGGATACATTTTGTGCATCTCCTCCTGCCTGGGCGGCTCACCTCTGTCCAAGTCCAGTGGTGTTCTCATGGGTGCACCAAACATAACCTCATAAGTGAAGAGTGAGGAAGGCTCCTGTACGCCTGTGCTATGAAAGGTAAGTATTTAGGCCAATCTAATCTGTCATTTTCAATAAGTATCATTAAGTGTTGTTTAAGTGTTTTGATCCATCGCTCTGCCTTTCCGTTTGCTGCAGGATGGAATGCAGTTGTTCAATACTTTTTGATTTGATAAAGTTCCATAATTTCCTGGAATAACAGTGAGTCGAATGCTTTTCCTTGGTCAGTGAGGATGGACTGAGGTGCCCCAAATATGGAGAAGACGTGAGTAATTAGTGCTTGTGCAATTTCATCGGCTGTTTGTTTGTACAGAGGTACAGCTACTGGCCAGCCTGAAAATGCTTCCACTGCCACTAACATGTACTCATATCCTTCTCTGCTTTTAGGGTTTATTGGTCCACATATGTCTACGTGCCATCTACCATGCAACACTCCTTCTTGGAATAATTTCAGTGGAACTTTTGTCATGTGTTTCGGACCCTTGAACCTTGCACATACTTTGCAATTGCCTATAATTTCATAGACATCATTGAACATGTTTGGCCACCAGAAGAATCTCTTTAAATATGCCAAAGTTTTTGAGACTCCAAAGTGGTTGCCCAAACCTAACTGTTCATGATATGCCTTTACTGTTGATTGTACATACTTAGATGGGACTATTAGCTGTAGCTCTTCTTTCTCTTTTTGTCCTGTAGGATGTTCGAACCTTCTGTACAAAAGTTTCCTGTGGATAACCAACGAATTGAACTGATACCAGAGTGCTCTGGTTTTTGGACCACATCCTGCTATTTCCTGAAACTCTGGTCTTCTACGTTCCTGAACTGCAACTATGATGGGCATTAAGTTCTCATCCAGGACTTGTGCATTATGCATTTCTTCCTCTGTTACTCCATCAGGTATGACTTTTGTCCAGTTCACATCCACTGTGCTCTCACTCATCCTAATTTTACTTCTTTTCATAGCAACGCATGTGCTACAGTTGTGACATTGTTCCTGTGTTTGGCATACACAAACCATGACTTCCTTGTCTCTGTCTTCTAACCTGTCACATTTCTTGCAATCTTCACAGGGCCTTCGAGACAGGGCATCTGCATGTCCTATGTTGGTGCCTTTGACATGTACCACTTGAAACTGATATGGAGCAAGTCTCTCAAGCCATCTAGCAAGTTTGGCTGTTGGATTTTTGAAATTCTTTAACCACTGCAAAGCTGCATGATCCGACCGCATTGTGAAAGGAGCTCCTGCCTGGTAATGATTAAATGCTTTTATTGACTCAACTAGGGCTAATAATTCCCTGTGTGTGGCGCAGTAGTTCCTCTGTGCTGGGTTAAGTGTTTTCGACCAGTATGCAATGGTGACTTCCCTTCCATCTTGCTCTTGAGTTAGTACAGCTCCAAGTCCTATCAGGCTTGCGTCACAAGTTAGTGTGAAGGGTCCTTTGTTTACATCTGGAGTGCCTAGTACTGGTGCCGTAGTCAGCAGATGTTTTATTTTGTCAAATGCTGTTTGGCATTCAGATGTCCACTAGGCTGTTTCATTTTGAAGGGTTAGGTCGCCGATTCTTCCAAGTCCCTTCCCAGATGAAAGAACTTGCCATGCCGATCACAACGAGCACCCGCGCACCTCTGTGCGACGACGGGAACCATAGGCGAATCGCCGTCAAAGTTTTGTGTCACTCGAGGGGGTATTCACTTCGATTTTTCGTGTACAGACTACTCCGTATTACTTGTATTACGCGTATTACGTGTATTACGCGCATTACAGAGTATTACAGGGTATTACAGGGTACTACAGGGTATTACACGGTATTTCTACTCATTTGAATCTCTCCCGCTGCTCCTCCCGCGCCACTCGCGCGCTCGCACGGTTGGACGTGGAAGCTGGTGGAAGCCTGATCAGCTGTGTATGTTGTGGTTGTGGTGTTGTGGCACGAATTCTGTGTTGGTTTTGAATGAAATACTGTTAAATATCAACTTCTTCTTTTATCGATGTGTTTACTTCTCTTTGCAAACGTCGACTGGTCACACACCAAGTAATTTATTTTTCCAATCGTATCATCATTTCTCTACAGCCCTATTGCGTTTTTCCGAGGTGAGAAGCCATAGCCCATATGTGGCACTAAACTATATTCTTTTGAATTATGTTTTAATCTAGTTGGCTTGTTTTTTTGTCAGAAGCGTTCGTTATTTTCATTCAAATTTTCTCTAAGTAGTACGATGCTTTGTAAAAACTACTTTTTAAAAATTCTTTTTATTCTGTCTGCTTGAATGTGCTCCCACAGTGTCTTGTAAGTAGCTGGATTTCGAGACCGAAATCTTAGAGATGAGAAGGAATTATTGTAACGGTTCAAGTTGTTTAGATGGGAGAAGTGTAATACTGTGCCTTAAAGTCAATCTCACCACCAAATAATAATATAATTTTAAACTGCTTGCATAGTTAAGAATAAGAAGTCACGAACCAAGTGTAAACATATTATTCCTATTTTGAAAAAATAAAAACCTGTATTATTTGGTGCTGAGTTTGGTTTCATGGCACACTATTAAACTTTTCCTATGTAGACAAATTGAGCCCTCACAATAATTCCTTCTCATCTCTAAGATTTCGGTCTTGAAATCCAGCTGAATACAAGGCTACGTGGGAGCGCCATGAGACAACAGCTTGTTGACAATCATATTTGTCAACCTTCCAATTCACCATAAATCTATTTTGTAGAAATGCTGGGATGACATGTTGCATATGTGTTTGCAGGTTGTCTAACTCCCTGGATATAACTTAGTATAGTGTGTCAGGAGCAGTAAAAGACTACAATACCATAGTCAGGTAAAAGTGATATCAATCGAATCGTATCTAAGTGAATAAAGTTTTTAACAATTGCTTTTCTATTTTCTAGGTGCAACTCATGCTGAACCTTGGTTGCTGGTTTTGGTTAATATGTAAATGTAATATTTAAAAATATTTTCTGGGTGTAATTAAGTTAAAGAACACATGATATATTATGTACTCATGGTGTCATGAAATTATATGAAGTTAATATTGGGGATATGTAAGGAATTATTGAGAGCCTCTTTAAGTGTTAATATTTTTCACCTGTTACATTGGTCTGTAATACTTTTTGCTCTTGGTAGTGATAAGGTGCTCCTAAAATAGACAGCTCTAAAATACCGCTCATCCTAGTGCTCGTCCTGTCCCTGCCCGTCCTGCCCCTGCCCACCCTGGTATTCGTCATGTTAGTAGTCGTCGACTTGATGTGTGTCCCCACCTTTTGCGTCATATTTCAAAGCTAGTGTTCTATGTTCACAGGAGGCCCAGCTGAGGAGGGCGGCCCTGCTGTCAATGAGGACTGCTATGGCCCCCTCCTCCAGCCATCTGCTTCAGCAGGGGCCCCGGCAGCGCATCGCGCACACTCCGCGCGTTGCTGCAGCCGGGGGCCCCTCAAAGCGGGCAGCCTCTGATTCCGAGGACGGCGCCGAGGAGCCGTCCAAGAAGCGCCGGCGGGGGGGGCCGACGAGGGAAGTCGGCAGGCGAGCGGGCCGTGGCGGTGGTTGCCCCGCAGCAGTGGGCTCACCGCATCAGTGTAAGTTGATGTCTCACTTTTTAAAAATTCTAACATGATTTTGTATTTTGCTGCAAGGAGACTAATGGACTGTGGATCATTTGTTTCAGGATGCCCTCCGTGCGCGCCTGGGGCCCTTCCCACTTTGGGACTAGGATTAATCTTTTTATTTTTAAATAAAAAACTAGTGCAAGTGATTTACGCTGTTTTAATTTTACTGTTCCTTTAAAGATAACTTGGACATTGAAACTAACTTTTTTCCGAAGTTGTATCGATAAAGCTTGACATTGTTTCTTAAGCATGGTGCTGACTGACCGCCAACACTTTAATGATAATTTCACTCCTAAATCCTTTTGAAAATCCAAGACTATGTTAAACTGAATGTATTCAAGCAAAAAAATTTTACTTAAGTCAGAAATCTTAGGTTTTTACAAGTTCCCAAGACATGAAATTCAAAGTAAATATCAATTCTCATGGCTATATCATGTAAAATCACAAAGGGAAAGTGAGTCTCCTTGATTTAAAGCAAGAATTTTGAGTGTAGGACTTGTATTTTTCTTCAAATGTCATGATTCCGAAGTTGGGTCGATAATGCTTGACATTCTATCTTGAGCATGAGGGTGTCTGACACCAAACAGATCTAAAGGATTCTGACTACTAAATCCTTTTGGAAATCCGACGCGACCGCGACTTCGGAATCATGACATTTGAATAAAAGTACATGTCCTAGACTCCATATTCTTGCTCTTAAACATAAGGAATCACTTTCCCTTTTTAATTTTAATGGATATAGTTATGAGAAATGACATTTACTTTGAAATTTTTGGCTCTGATCAAATTCAAGTTTTGTTCCTCTATTAAACCAAAGATTTCTGACTTAAGTAAAAATTTTTTGCTTGAATACATTCAGTTTAACATAGTCTTGGATTTCCAAAAGGATTTGCAAGTCAGAATCCCCCGGATCTGTTTGTCGTCAGACACCCTCATGCTGAAGATAGAATGTCAAGCATTATCGACCCAACTTCGGAATCATGACATTTGAAGAAAAATAAAAGTCCTACACTCCATATTCTTGTTCTTAAACATAAGGAATCACTTTCCCTTTGTAATTTTAATGGATATAGCCATGAGAAATAATATTTACTTTGAATTTCATGTCTTTGGAACTTTATCAAAAATTCAATTTATCTCACACTCTAAAACCAAAGATTTTTGACTTAAATCAAATTGTTTTGCTGGAATAGATTCAGTTTAACATAGTCTTGGATTTTCAAAAGGATTTAGGAGTGAGAATATCATAAAAGTCTGGGCGGTCAGTCAACACAATGCTTAAGAAACAATGTCACCTTTTCCGTCGACCCAACTTCGGAATCATGACATTTGAAGAAAAATACAAGTCCTACACTCCATATTCTTGCTCTTAAACATAAGGAATCACTTTCCCTTTGTAATTTTAATGGATATAGCCATGGGAAATAATATTTACTTTGAAATTTTTGGCTCTGATCAAATTCAAGTTTTGTTCCTCTATTAAACCAAAGATTTCTGACGTAAGTAAAAATTTTTTGCTTGAATACATTTAGTTTAACATAGTCTTGGATTTCCAAAAGGATTTGCAAGTCAGAATCCCCCGGATCTGTTTGTCGTCAGACACCGTCATGCTCAAGATAGAATGTCAAGCATTATCGACCCAACTTCGGAATCATGACATTTGAAGAAAAATACAAGTCCTACACTCCATATTCTTGCTCTTAAACATAAGGAATCACTTTCCCTTTGTAATTTTAATGGATATAGCCATGAGAAATAATATTTACTTTGAATTTCATGTCTTTGGAACTTTATCAAAAATTTAACTTATCTCACACTCTAAAACCAAAGATTTTTGACTTAAATAAAAATTTTTTGCTGAAATAGATTCAGTTTAACATAGTCTTGGATTTTCAAAAGGATTTAGGAGTGAGAATATCATAAAAGTGTGGGCGGTCAGTCAACACCATGCTTAAAAAACAATGTCACCTTTTTCGTCGACCCAACTTCGGAATCATGACATTTGAAGAAAAAGACAAGTCCTACACTCCATATTCTTGCTCTTAAACATAAGGAATCACTTTCCCTTTGTAATTTTAATGGATATAGCCATGAGAAATGACATTTACTTTGAAATTTTTGGCTCTGATCAAATTCAAGTTTTGTTCCTCTATTAAACCCAAGATTTCTGACTTAAATAAAATTTTTTTGCTGGAATACATTTAGTTTAACATAGTCTTGGATTTCCAAAAGGATTTAGTAGTCAGAATCCTTTAGATCTGTTTGGTGTCAGACACCCTCATGCTCAAGATAGAATGTCAAGCATTATCGACCCAACTTCGGAATCATGACATTTGAAGAAAAATACAAGTCCTACACTCAAAATTCTTGCTTTAAATCATGGAGACTCACTTTCCCTTTGTGATTTTACATGATATAGCCATGAGAATTGATATTTACTTTGAATTTCATGTCTTTGGAACTTGTAAAAACCTAAGATTTCTGACTTAAGTAAATTTTTTTTCCTTGAATACATTCAGTTTAACATAGTCTTGGATTTTCAAAACGATTTAGGAGTGAAATTATCATAAAAATGTTGGCGGTCAGTCAGCACCATGCTTAAGAAACAATGTCAAGCTTTATCGATACAACTTCGGAAAAAAGTTAGTTTCAATGTCCAAGTTAACTTTAAAGGAACAGTAAAATTAAAACAGCGTAAATCACTTGCACTAGTTTTTTATTTAAAAATAAAAAGATTAATCCTAGTCCCTAAGTGGGAAGGGCCCCTGGCGCGCACGGAGGGCATCCTGAAACAAATGATCCACAGTCCATTAGTCTCCTTGCAGCAAAATACAAAATCATGTTAGAATTTTTAAAAAGTGAGACATCAACTTACACTGATGCGGTGAGCCCGCTGCTGCGGGGCAACCACCGCCACGGCCCGCTCGCCTGCCGACTTCCCTCGTCGGCCCCCCCCGCCGGCGCTTCTTGGACGGCTCCTCGGCGCCGTCCTCGGAATCAGAGGCTGCCCGCTTTGAGGGGCCCCCGGCTGCAGCAACGCGCGGAGTGTGCGCGATGCGCTGCCGGGGCCCCTGCTGAAGCAGATGGCTGGAGGAGGGGGCCGTAGCAGTCCTCATTGACAGCAGGGCCGCCCTCCTCAGAGCAGCGCAACGAGCGAGCTCAGATGCTCCCTTCAGAAAAGTGGGGGGAGGTGGGGTCGGTAGAGGTACTCCAAAGTCTCTCGATCAGGGAGTAGTGACGTTTCCCATGCGTCTACCGGCCGCCACCGGCCGCACGAGGGAGCCACTGGAGCCTCTCGTATCTCTCTCCCACTCACGGCTGCCGGCTACGTCTGTCTCTGTCACCGCTAAAGGAGCAGGCCGAGCTCCCCAGAAGCTGACGAGCAGAGCATATGCTCTGCTCCCCAGCAAACGAGCCGAGCAGATCAGAGCCTACCCCGGGGAGGTGGCGCGGCGTAGCAACGAGCATCTGAGCTCGCTCGTTGCGCTGCTCTGGCCCTCCTCAGCTGGGCCTCCTGTGAACATAGAACACTAGCTTTGAAATATGACGCAAAAGGTGGGGACACACATCAAGTCGACGACTACTAACATGACGAATACCAGGGTGGGCAGGGGCAGGACGGGCAGGGACAGGACGAGCACTAGGATGAGCGGGGCAGGACGAGCACTAGGACGAACATCAGGACGGGCAGGGGCAGGACGAGCACTAGGATGAGCGGGGCAGGACGAGCACTTACCTCTTCATCCTCGGGCACCGAGGATGCCGTCGTCGTCGTCCACGCCGACGGAGGGGGCGGGACGGCCTCTGCGGGGGGCGGCGGCGTCGGCCGCGGCGGTGACGCCGGCAGCGGGCTCAGGCAAGGAGGGGGCGGCGGGGGCACCTGGGGGCGCTGAAGAGGGCGACGCCCCAGGACAAGTTGAGACTAGAACAAAAGGAATACATGTCATTAATACCCAGGTTACTTCAGGATAACACGAGCTTGGACTCAGGGGTAACGGAGGAGCAGGGAATGACAAACCCCATATTTACAAATTTTAGCAATTATTTTATGATTTTTTTTTTTCACACGAAGCAAATAACTGATTCACTGAAACACAATGAGCACGGTCCCTGACCAACTCTGACACGATGTTTCTGGACCACAACAGAATCTTGCCGCCATGTTCAAACCTGAACTCAACACTTTCCCACGGTCTCTCCAGACGTATTTTAACAATAACCTACAAGTTCAACACTTCACAAATGTTTTCGAGCACCTATAGATCAGTATTTTATTACACAAACCTAACACAGAACTTTAAAACCATGAAATTGTAAACCTAATTGAGCCGGCTCACTAACCCTCCTCACCCCTGAGACACACCTTTGTTTTCCCTCGACCTTTCTACGCGTATTTCACATCACACATCACAACAAATGCAATCACTCTACTTACAAATAGCTCCTCAATCTCCCTCCTTTCGGCCCGGGAGGGGTGGAGGGCAATCTCCGGGCACTGGCCACAGCTGCGTCTGCCGCACGCCATCGCTTCGGCTTCTACCGTGGGAATGAGCGTTGAACACCCTCGGCGGCAGCGGCGTCGGCGGGACGGGTGCGCTCAGTTTTTCCAGCTTTTGTCAGCTCCCCCACCAATCAGCGCTTGCGACCACATTTTTGATACAAATGGGTGTGTTCTACACTCACCTCCAGATCGTCTGCTCAGCGATGCTTCCCTAGAGTGAGGGTGGGGGATGGAACAGACTGACGGACAGACGCCAGACGGACGCCGGGCGGGATCAGGGGCAGCAGCCCCCCACCATCCACCCCGTCGCAACACGACGTTCCAGCGCCTATGGATCCTGTGTAAACCACACGCCTTCGTAGCGGTGCCGTGGCCGCGTGCACTGCGGCACCGGCTGCTGACTCAACGGTCGGGGTTTCGCCGCCCGACAAGAGTGAGTTCTGTTTTCACCTGCGGGCGACAAATGAATGAGCAGGGCACGATTGGCGCATACATAGACGATTCATTATTTTTTTAATTTACTTACCTGTCTAACGTGTCGAAAGGGGCGATCACTTCCTGTTGCTCTTCATGCTGCATCACACAGCGACGCTGCGTGGTGGGGAACCGCGCGGCTCGCGGTGCCCGTGCCACCGCGATGCGGTGGCGGCAAAGCGCGGCAGTAGTAGCACTTCGGTATAAATTCGGCGCACGGAGAGCAACGCCCAGTCTCGCTTCAACGTGCACCATGCATATCGCCCTCGCTGTGTTTGCCCTGTGTCTCACTCCTAGCTTAGGAGAAGTCGTACTTAATGCCACTTGCGTTAATTGTGATGCAACCAGTTCAGACACGTTGTACTTTATTTGTGCTTTATTGGTTCTCTTTGTCGCGATAGCTGAAATGTGCAGGTGGTGTCCAGACCGCACAACAGTTAATGCGTCAACAGCGCGGCAAGTTTAAACCTCAGTCTCGTAAGCGCGCGGCCGCTGTGAGCGCGCAGGAGGCGCTGTTGCCTTGTCGGCCCAGCGGCGCGCCATACACAATCTCATACCCATGGCGGGAGAATTCAAATTATCCTCGATGACCAACGTAGGTTACCTCTCCCTAGGTTACGCCCCTCAACTTAGGTTGGGTTAGCGTCGGTGACTTATGCCCTTAGGTTAGCCATCCAAAAGATGACGACTTAGGTTGGGTTAGCCAAGATGGCAACTTAGGTTGAGGTTACCCCCTCCCAAGATGATGACTTTGGACATACAATCATACAAGTCTACAAGACAATGACTCTAAAATGAGTGGTGAATATTGTCTCCTCTATTTGATTCATAGAGCGCACGGCTACACCCTCCACTCCTTTGTACATAAACTCTTCACTTCTAATTCATTGAAGAATGATGAAATAGTACGCACGCTTTTCAAACGTATGTTTTGGAAAAAAAAACGAGCATGTGCTATTGACAAAAGAAAATCGCAAACTTGTTGTGGAAAAAAAAACTTTATTACATTAAAAGTTTAAAAAAAGTTAACAAAAAAAAATTTTAAAGTTTGAAAAAGTTAACAAAAAATTTTTAAGTTAAAAAACATTTTGTGACAAAAAAAAATGTTGTTCCAAAAAAAAATTACGTTACAAAAAATTTTACGTTACAAAAATATTTACGTTACAAAAAAAATTTTACGTTACAAAAAAAAATTTCGTTACAAAAAAAAATTTACGTTACAAATAAAAATTTACGTTACAAAAAAAAAATTATGTTACAAAAAAAGGTTTACGTTACAAAAAAATTTCAAAGTCTAACAAAAATTTCAAAGTTTTTTTTTTTTTAAATGCTAAAAGTAAAAAAAAGTTTTGAAAAAAATTTCAAAGTCTACAAAAATAAGTTTTTTAAAAAAGTTTACGAACAAAAAAAGTTTACAAAATAAAAAAATTAGTTCATCTACTTGCCGCTAGATGGCATCGTAGTATAGGCCTAGCTCTCGCGGCTGATCTTAAGTACAAATGTAATGACCTTCCGCTGTGTTTCCACACTTAAGTATCCCGTCAGTTGAGCGCCGTACCGTGCACACGTGACGCTCCTGACCACCATGGTGTACGCATTTTGTGACATGCAAATGCTGAGAGGCGCTGATGACGATTACGTCATCAAAGAGTTCAGCGTGTATGATTCCCAGTGGGACATCACACGTGGCACGGCCGTGTTCGGTGCTCCATACGCTGAGATCATTCTCTCACCTACACAACGTGAGTGTAACAGGTATGTCACTCGACATATTCACGGTCTGGCATGGGACCAGGGCAGTGTCCCGTACGAGGAGTACCGCGACACAATTCGCGCACTCACTCGGGACTACCGCTATCTGTACATAAAAGGGCAAGAAAAAGAACTCTTTCTCAAAAATATCGTCCCTGAGGCAGTAGTTATTGACATAGAAGCCCTTGGCTGCCCACGCCTTACACAACTTCCTATGTTGTTTGTGCCCTTCCATGGACCTGAGCACAATGTCTTTCCATACCGCTCTTGTGCGTGTCTAAACGCACGCCGCATTGGACTGTGGTTCGAGATCGCGTATAGACTACAGTGACTCCATTTTATCGGTTTCGTATAGGCCTCCCACTAGGGGGGGAGAGGATTTTCCGTTAAAAATTCTAACGAGCGTAACAGCATGCCTCCTGGGCGCGCATGGAAATGCTGTAATTAATGTCAGGAGCGGGATTCGAACCCGCGATTCGCTGATCTTAAGTCTGCTGCCTTGGACCACTCGGCCATCCTGACATCTCTGGACACTCAGTGTACCGAGGGCCTCTTAAGCCAAGATGGCGACTTAGGTTCGTGCCTTTCACTTAGGTTGGGTTAGTGCCCTTCACTTAGGTTGGGTTAGCCATCCCAAAGATGACGACTTAGGTTAAAAAAAAAATTTCTTACAAAAAAATTTCGTTACAAAAAAGTTTACGTTACAAAAAAAAATTATGTTACAAAAAAAATTTTACGTTACAAAAAAAAAGGTACGTTACAAAAAAATAAAATTACGTTACCAAAAAAAATTTACGTTACAAAAAAATTTTACGTTCCATAAAAAATTTTGTTACAAAAAAAATTTTACGATACCAAAAAAAATTGTTACATTAAAAAATTTTACGTTACAAAAAAATTTCAAAGTCTAACAAAAATTTCAAAGTTTTTTAAAAAAATTCTAAAAGTAAAAAAAAGTTTTGAAAAAAAATTCAAAGTCTACAAAAATAAGTTTTAAAAAAAGTTTACGAACAAAAAAGTTTACAAAATAAAAAAAAATAGTTCATCTACTTGCCGCTAGATGGCATCGTAGTATAGGCCTAGCTCTCGCGGCTGATCTTAAGTACAAATGTAATGACCTTCCGCTGTGTTTCCACACTTAAGAGGGCGGAGTACATCGGCCTGCCGAGCCGCGCGGAGGCCTCTGCGGAGCGCCGAAAACGCAGTGCCGTTCTGTGTTCAGCTCGTCACTACAGCCAAACGATTCGAGATTTCGACACGAAACTTCGTATGTGAGCCAAGGAAGGTTCATTCTTTGTACATGCATGTTCAAAAATTTTTTGGAACATGTCGTTTAAGCCCTGTGCTTCCTTATATTCCATTCACAAGAACTTTTTATTCAGGCAAAATAGCGGAAAAATCTCTTCTACAGATTGTAGATCCGTCCTTCACCTACCCGCACATATTTGTACGGTACCTGTGCATCGAAAGGGCGAGGCTGTAACCTGTTCCAGCGCGGAGGTCTGCAAGGGCCTTTACGCTGTTTCCCTGACTGTCGAAAATGCAGCCTTGCGGGCGAGCTATACTGCCGCCCCCACCACCACATGTCTCACGAGTCAGGACGCCTCGCCCCGCCCGGGCTTTTGTTTTGCAGCAGGTCGCTCTGCCGGGCCAGGCTGGTCTAGGCTGGCCAGGCTGGCCTGGGCCGAGGAGGAGAGGATAGGAGTGGAGGGGGCGAGCGGGGCTGAGGGCAGCTCCCGGCCGTCCTCTGCGAGTCCCGGGCCTGCAGAGCGATTCCGGTGCAAGCTCTGTCTCTCTCGCTCTCAAGGAGCCTGCCGAGGGTACGAGGGCTCTCTGGCTCTGGCTCTCTCGCACTCACGGAGAGGGCCTACGAGTGCGCGCATCGAAATCGCGGCTGGGTGGACATGAGATCATCCGGGTTTGAGACTGAAGGACATGAGACTGGACATGAGACTGGCCGAAGCGCCGAAGGGGCGCAGGTGTGACCGCATACTGCGACCACCGGGCCCAGTCTCATGTCTGAGACGAGCAGTCTTATGTCCAAGGCAAGCAGTCTCATGTCTTGGACGCAGACATGAGACTGCTGGTCACAGACATGAGACTGCTCGTCTCAGACATTAGACTGGGCCCGGTGGTCGTAGTATGCGGTCACACCTGCGCCCCTTCGGCGCTTCGGCTAGTCTCATGTCCAGTCTCATGTCTATCAGTCTCAAACCCGGATGGTCTCATGTCCACCCAGCCGAAATCGCTCTGCTGTTCCGGGTCGGAGCTGTAAAATGGGGAAGACCCGTGATTAGGATTACGGGGCGTATGCACTGTGAAAAATATCCTCGTGAATTTAAGACATTTTTTTTTGTAATTTTTATTTACAAAATATGTCGTAAATTTACGAGAGCCCATTTTTGCTCGTCCGTCAATCCAAGTCGATAGCGAGTGCTTGTAAATTTACAATTTTAAATTGTAATTTTTATCATGGAAAATTCTTTCGTAACCCTCACGAGTACTTTTCACAGTGATGTATCAGCCTGCTTGTACTGTCATACAGCGAGCAGCCTGCAGAGAGCAGCGGTCCGCCCTTCCGCACCCCGGCTACTCCCCGCTACCTCGCTCAGGCCACCGGAACCAGGAAGTTGCGTAAAAATTAAAGTGATGTAAGGTGTCGATATTGCTGATTTCCCGGGTGGAAAAAAGTTAACTCTAAGTTCACCTGAAAGTTAACATTACAAAGTTAACTTCGAAGATTGAACTTCAAAGTACACTCCCAGTTAACATTTTGTTGACTTTGTAATGAACACATCTATTAATTTAAAAGAAAACCGGAAACTTTACTGCAAGTCGAGTTTCTCAGAACTCAAAAGTCATTTTTGGAAACGTAATACGAAATAAACTTTTCATTTTACTCTATCTGCGCTTTCCGGTTAACTTCCTCTGCACCAGGGTTCTTCCTCCGGAGCTTGGTTTTCTATGAAATTGGGACTTGCATCCAACTTTTCACGAATATACAGTTCACGCTCAAGTCAAATCGTCATTCAACTCTACAACGAAACTCGACGGAATAAGGTGCTCCTTATTCCGGCGTAAAGCTACCCCTACCTCTCCATACTGGAGCACTGCCGAGTGTGAGGGCTGGCGCTGGCTCGGGTCGTTCCTTAACTTTATATAACTTAAGAATGAGCCTTCATAGCATTGACACCATTACGACATAACGCTTTCGGGACCGACAAGTCTTCGTATGCCCATCATTTAGGATTTTCATGCAATCCGGTCGCTATCGGCTGCGATAGCGGTCGGGTGCGCTCGGGCGTTCGCGGGCACGGCACGGGCACCGTCGCCGACGCGATGTGGGCGCACTCTGGTCGGGCAAGCCTGCACCTACTTCTCCCTTCGTCTCGTCAGCCATCTTGCCATCTTGTCGCTTGTCCTTGTCGCCGTGACTGCTAAGTTTCGTGTTCGTGTTTCGTCTCAAAGATCGAGGAAAAACTACGTTTTCTCTTCTATTCTACTTCAAATAAAAGGTAAGTGACATTATGAAGTGGTTTTTGTAATTCACGAATGGTGCTACGTTTTGGTAACTTGTGATTTTGTTCGTGTTGGCTTGAAAGCCTAAGATGAGGCGAAGTAAAGGCTCCTTTCCAGATAGTAAACAATGTTTTGCTACACAAAATTCTACTCTTCTTTGTATATTTTCTACAACAAGGACGCTTGAAACTGCCACAAAATTAATTTATTTTACGTCGAGCTGTGGAGCCGATTCGGAATTCATTATTTTTCAACAACCATAACCTTACTTCTTGTTTACTTAGACCAGAGTACATCTTGTTTCAAACGCCATAGGCCAACGCCTCTCAGTCTCTCAGTAGTATGTGTTCTGTTTATAATCCATCGTTCTTTTCATTCTTTTTTGTGGGCATAGTAAATCATATCAACGAAACAGGATAAGGAGAAAATCACTTCTGATGGTAGCAAACAGTTTATGGCAAGTTTGTTTGCAAGCTCAAATCTTCTCTTTTTAATGAGATTGTTTCTTAAAATTAAAAAAAAAAATAAAACTAATTTGGTTTGTATTCTAATTGCAGTGAGGTGCTGGAATTAAAGGCAAAGTCACTCCAAAAGCATTTATGCTGTCATCAGAAGTGTGAAATGATTATCGCAGTCAGTTTGATCATCACAGTCCGGAGTTGAGCAAGAAGAATCAAAGTATATTAACTCATGACGATGGAACAGGATAAGGAGTAAATCACTTCTGATGGTAGCATACAGTTTATGGTAAGTTTGTTTTCAAACTCAAATCTTTTCTTTTTAATGACATTGTTTCTTCAAATGAAAAAAAAAATAATAATTTGGTTTGTATTTTTAATACAGTGAGGTGCTTGAATGAAAGGCAAAGTCACTCCAAAAGCACTTACGCTGTCATCAGAAATGTGAAATGGTTATCGCAGTGAGTTTAAGCATCACAGTCCGGAGTTGAGCAAGAAGAATCTAAGTATATTAACTCATGACGATGGAAAAGGATAAGGAGAAAAACGCTTCTGATGGTAGCATACAGTTTATGGTAAGTTTGTTTTCAAAGTCAAAATTTCTCTTTTTAATGACATAGTTTCTTCAAATGAAAGTAAAAAAATAATAATTTGGTTTGTATTCTTATTGCAGTGAGGTGCTGGAATTAAAGGCAAAGTCACTCCATAAGCATTTACGCTGTCATCAGAAGTGTGAAATGGTTATCGTTGTCAGTTTGATCATCACAGTCCGGAGTCGAGCAAGAAGAATCAAGTTATATTAACTCATGACGATGGAACAGTATAAGGAGAAAATCACTTCTGATGGTAGCATACAGTTTACGGTAAGTTTGTTTTCAAACTCAAATCTTTTCTTTTTAATGACATTGTTTCTTCAAATGAAAAAAAAAATAATAATTTGGTTTGTATTTTTAATACAGTGAGGTGCTTGAATTAAAGGCAAAGTCACTCCAAAAGCACTTACGCTGTCATCAGAAATGTGAAATGGTTATCGCAGTGAGTTTAAGCATCACAGTCCGGAGTTGAGCAAGAAGAATCTAAGTATATTAACTCATGACGATGGAAAAGGATAAGGAGAAAAACGCTTCTGATGGTAGCATACAGTTTATGGTAAGTTTGTTTTCAAAGTCAAAATTTCTCTTTTTAATGACATAGTTTCTTCAAATGAAAGTAAAAAAATAATAATTTGGTTTGTATTCTTATTGCAGTGAGGTGCTGGAATTAAAGGCAAAGCAACTACAAAAGCATTTATGTTGTCGTCAGAAGTGTGAAATGGTTATCGCAGCCAATTTGATCATCACTGTTCGGAGTTGAGCAGGAAGAATCAAAGTATAGTAACTCTTATCAATGGACCAGGATAAGGATAAAATCCTGTTAACACCCAGCATGTTTGTAAATAGAATTTCAAATAAACCCCAGCGTATTTGAAGACATTCTGTAATTATTTAGGCTTTACCTTGAGCAATCACTTCTTCCACTTCCATGCACAGCATTTAGGAGAAAACTGCAGACTACACAGAAGAGAGTACTGGAAACAAACTTTAGGGTTTACATAAAGTTCATAAAAAGTGAACTTGAAGTTCCGTTGATTTGCCTAAAAGTTTCTGAAAAAGTTAACTTGTCCGCAATTTTTACAACATTTTCTTAACTGAAAAGTTACTTTAGTAAACTTTAAGTTAACTTTTAGTGAACATTTCTTACTTTTAAGTATACTTTTAGTTGTTTTTTTAAAACACATTTACTTATCTTGAGGTGTACATTTAACTACATTAAAAAGTGTCTCAAGTCTTAAGCACCTCTTAACTTTAGCTGAACTTGAAGTTCACTCCAGCTGTGTTCTGGAAAGTTAACTTTTTTCCGCCCGGGTTACGCGCAATTTGATTACGTTTATCATTTTTGCGTTCGAGAAATCGAGATGACATTCAGAGAGAAAGAGAGAGGAAAAGGGAAAGAGAAAGAGACAGAGGGGTAGGGAGAGGGAAAGCGAAAGGGGGAGGGAGAGAGTTAGCGGGGAAGTAAGATGAGGTAATGTGTCAAAAGCTTTGTGGATCCTTGTGAGCAGTGGGCATTCCCCCTTGGTCTCCTGCTTCTTGGATTTGGCTACGGTAAAACCATCTCTCTCGGCAAAGTACCTAAAAATAAAGGGTGAAGGAAAAGGGGGCGACACGAAACGTACATAATGTAAGATTGTTGTTTAAAAATTATATGAACTTTGCTGTTGATTGCGGAAAATAAGAGTAGAAGCTCGCTCATTCATTGCCCACCACAACAAGAGCCGAGGGTCTGGGCGACTATATGGCGACCCCGCCTCTTTTGTTTACCTTGCGCTCTAAAATTCGTGATTTTGCACCCTTTTTCCAATTTTCTTGATAGCTTAATCATTTATACAAGGCTTACTACGCACAATCACGAATTTGAACCGAAGTTCTATCTTAATTTGAAATAGTGGCAGTTGGAAAGAGGCTGGAGACATAGGCAAGCTCGCTGCTCAGCTTCCTCGCCCTGCAGAGGCCAGAGGCCTGGCGGACCCCGGCCCGGTGGGGGTGGGGGTGGGAGCCCCACAGCAGGCCTGACGCTCTGGACCCGGACGACCCGGACCCGGACCGCGTAGCCAGACAACGACCGTGACAACACGTGTTAGGGAGGGACGAGGAGCGGGAGGCAGAGGAGGCTGCAAGGCGATTCCGAACACCGTTTTGTAGCTCCCTCTCTCTCTTGCTCCTTAAGGCCGTGCCCAATGAGTGCAACAAGGAGTGAGCGACGAAACCAGTGTGCGGAAGCAGCCTACTGGTATAGCATGACTACGGTCAGCATACCAGACCTGCTCCTCCATGCCGCGAAATGAGTCCAAAAAGCCCGTGCAGACCTCCGCGCTGGAACAGGTTAGAGCCTCGCCCTTTCGATGCACAGGTACCGTACAAATATGTGCGGGTAGGTCAAGGACGGATCTACAATCTGTAGAAGAGATTTTTTCGAATTTTGGCCTGAGTCAAAAGTTCTTGTGGACTGAAAATGAGTCTTTATAAAGTGCAAAGCGGCTTCAACAAAAAATTCAAAAAATTATTCAAGTTTATCGGGACAAAGAATGAACCTTCCTTGGCTCACATACGAAGTTTGGTGTCGGTATCTCGAACCGTTTGGCTGTAATGACGAGTTGAACACAGAACGGCACTGCGTTTTCGGCGCTCCGCAGAGGCCTCCGCGCGGCTCGGCAGGCCGATGTACTCCGCCCTCTTAAGTATCCC
>JAHWGI010001419.1:72575-140075 GCA_029379305.1 Frankliniella fusca | reverse complement strand
GAAAAATCATTAAGGAGCCATTCTGTGCCGAGGGGTAGGGGCGGGACGGCTCGGGGGGTACCAGTGAGCTCTGGGCACAACAGCTGCAAGGCGGGGCGAGGCGGGGCAGACCGAGAGCGGCGCAGGGCCCAGCATCCGCACAGCAGAGCGTTTGTAATACGTTCAGTGCAAATAATGACCAAACCAGCTGACGGCAGTGGCGCTGCGCCGCGCTGCGCCGCGCTGCGCAACCAGATCTGACGGCTAGAGAGGAATATGGAGCAACAGCCAGGCTGTTTCAGCAGCAGGCGGTCCGGAGGGCAGGAAAATAACTCACAGATTTGGCGCGGAATAGCGAGCCCAACAGCAGCAACACTACACATCTGACAATATCCCTTATCAAAGTCTGAGGCAGTTTGAGGCTGAGGTCCTGCTGCTGAGTTCGCACGCTTCTCTACGCGCAAGTCTACCATTCGCCGTACAGCCCTCCTCATATCACAACAGAAACGAAACATAATACAGCATTTTCACTTATCTGTGCTTTTGGAACTTTGCGTGGTTCCCGTTTCGCGCCCTCGATGAGCGAGAAGCTGCTTTGCACCAGACAGCTTCGCGAATCGCATGGCCTCACTTTCCGCTCATTCAAAATACGTACGCATGAAGGCGGTCCAAAAATATAGCGCACTGCGAGGAGGGGGGGGGGGGGGGCACTTCGAAAAATCATTGTGCGGCCCCCAAAAAATCACTTTTAAAACTAGGAGTACGTGCGGCAGGCACGTAGTTGCTGAGCGAATTGAGATTTAAAAGAAATATACCCAAACCAACCGCCGTTTTGGTAGGCAACCCACAAGTCAGTCAGTCAATTACGGAGGGGTAGAGGGCAGAGGGGGAGGAGAGGGACATCCTCCTCGCGCGCCGCAATTCAAGCAACGGCATTTGCTGGCCGGCCCCCGCCCTGCAGGCAGGCGCTGCAGCTAGGTAGCGCTGAAATTTGAGTTGAGGCCCCCAGCCCCCCCCTACCCCCTCCATTTTACCCCCACCCATCTGAGATCAGGGGCAGGGGGTAAGTATCATTTACATGTTTAGAAAGAATGCACCTGCATCACATGCTGACAGTCCCCAAACCTCTCATTCTCTATCCTTCTGAATTAATTTTGCCCTCAAACCAACTCACATGAATCCATGGTAAGCCAGAAATGGGTTTCTTAGAAGAGGCCAGTAACTTTAAATACAATCAAGACATTCACAAAGACTAAGGACCTTTGAATGATGAGGCGTATCTATTTTGAAATGAATGTCAGCTATTAAGAATAGAATTAAAACAATTGTGCCATTTCAATAGTTATATGGCTGTATATTAGTAATAAGTATGTACTTCAATATTTTAGAAAGACTGTTTTAAAGTAAACACTCCTGGCACAACTAATACATTACAAGTACTGTGTCTCATCTAAATCCTATCCACAGTATCGCCCCTAATATTTGTAAGGGTCAACTCTTTTTAAAATAACCATGTTTTCAAAATAATTTTTTTCTCTATCAATAACTTAGTGGAGTGAACTTTTTTCAATCTGAATTCTTAGGCATAACGGATCAATGAGTAAGTTTGGGTAAGCACATGATGTAGCTCAGTCAGAAATCGTATCCCTGGGAAATACGGAGTAGGTTAGGAACAAAATGCTACATAATTTACCAAGGTAATACCCAAACTCTTTTCTTGTTTCTTGTTAGGTTTAAGAGTAGTAAGATTTAAATACTCAAACCACACTTTTATATACTATCTTTAGTAGAATAATGAGACACCAAATATTCAGTTTACGATTTAGAAACTTTTCATTCTTTTTTATTACAAATGCCTATTGTCGTATGTCAAAAATGGGCACACTTCCACTACTACAATTAACCATCCACACCGCACTAAAGAAATCGTTCAGCTGGGGTTAACTTGGTGGCGCAATAACAAATTAATACGCTGGGGAACCAAGCCAGCATTCAAAACTAAATCAAACAAAATATAAGGAAATCATACTGCTGTTAGTAACTCTCACTTGTCAGGCCATAGGGTTACCTGATTTCAATACTCAGACCATACTCTAATGTTCACCGAACAGTTTCACAGCTTCACTGTAAACAACATTGTCTATCTTATTAGGTTATGTCACCCACTCACCTAGGAAGAACACAACCAAGTTGCATCGATACTGGCTATCATTTCAGTAGTCCGTGACGTTCATTTCACAAATCCAAAGCAATAAAAAGTATTTTGAGGCACTACCATTCTCACTTCTCCCCAAGCCACAGACGTACACAAACAACAAATCACTCGAACCCACACTTCTACACAATGACGACACTTGAAACTTCGTGCAGCGACGTCCGCAACCTTAAAAGCGCCTTCAGACTGCATATTACGTGAAAAAGACTATTAATTATTTAATTCGATAGTGTAAACAGCCGAGAAGTACGCCGAGTTTGCCTTTTTCTGAGCATGGCTGACGCGAAGTAGTTCCGGCGCTGCCGCTAGGTGGCGCTATCTCTCAATGTCTTTAAAGTACTCTCCCTGCCAACCTTCCAAAAGTGAATTTCAAATTAAACTTTTAAATATTTCAAACTCCTTTAATTTGGACAACTTGGATGAATATTAAAGCGCTGAAATTAGCAGATTGCGGAACTCTACAGCTTTTTACGATTACTTCTGTACTTTAAGAGGAGAACCGGCTAACACAGACAGACAGACAGACTAACGACCAAGTACACTTCGACGGGTCCTATTAACGTTGTCCGATCTCCCAGCGACGCTTCAACGTTGTCCGATCTCCCAGCGACGGTTCAACGTTGTGCGATCTCCCAGCGACGCTTCAACGTTGTCCGATCTCCTTTTCGGTCTGAGCGTGCATTGGTTTACTAAAAGCTCATTTTGGAAGTCAAATCTTGATCAAATTTGAGGTGCTTTGGTAGCTTTTGATTTGTCAGAGACCAAGGAATAAGGATATCAGTTTATATTTTACAAAACTTGAAACACCGCGACGTGGTATGATGTTAAACTTCATGTTTACGCCGCGCGCCGAAAAGGACATCGGACAACGTTGAAGCGTCGCTGGGAGATCGCACAACGTTGAAGCGTCGCTGGGAGATCGGACAACGTTGAAGCGTCGCTGGGAGATCGGACAACGTTAATAGGACCCGTCGACTTCCGATCCCCTGCAGGAGTAAGCTTTCGCTTCGCTCAGCGAAAATCAAAAAATCAAAATACAATTAAACAGGATACTGAAAAATCCGTCAAATCGAGAAAAAATTAACAACAAACCAAAAAATGAGGTCGAAAAAATTCAGAAATAGGGGTTAAAAATCATTTTTTCCAAAAAAGACAAATTTTCCTTAAAATATCAAAATCAACAAAATAAAATCAAAAGTCTAAAAAATCATTGTACACATTTTGTATGAGAGACACCCCCCCCCCTCCCCGGCGCACTGCGTCACTTAAGAATCGCTTATAATACTAACTCGTTCAAAATTCAACTGCATACACGCAAATTATGCGGATGAATCCGTTGAAGTGCTGTGCAGTGCAGTGCTGCCAATTCCGCGAGAACTCGACGCAAAGTAGCAGGCCCGCAGAACAATGAAGCCTGTGTCGCAAAACCACACAGCGGTGCGAGTGCGTATGTGTCCTCTTTTCTTCTTTTTCTCGCCTCCCCTGCCTCTTCCTCTTTTTCATTTACTCACTCACACTCACTCACTATTCGGTCTGTCTGTCTCGAGAGAGAGAGAGATGAGAGAGAGATCGAGAGCGAGAGATGAGAGAGAGAGAGAGGGGACTGCATACTGCAGTGGGGCTTTTCAGCCTCTTTGTATGTTGTCTTTAAAATAAATATTTCAATTTCAATTTCTTTCTCTCTCAGGTGACATAGAAAACAAGGCGGCCTCACGCACTCACCTTTATTACGTACGTTTTTGTGTATTTACTCTCGACCACACATAGGTGCGCTTGGCGCAGTGATTGGAAACCGCGCACTGACCAGTGATTAAAAAGCTATTCTTTGTGTCCAATAACGCTTGTCCGTTGTGCATTTACTTTTCAGTTGTTTCTTTCTTTAGGTTTTTTTTTTTTGTATGCCACGTTTCCACGCAGTCCTATACGGCTCTGCACCCCGCTGCTGTATGTGTTTTATGATTTTGTACGCAGTCCGATCGATATGGAAATGGTGAAACGCCGTAGGGCTTGGCGGCTTGGCGGCTTGGCGTGGCGGGGCGAGCGAGGCGGGGCGGGGCGGGGCGGGGCGGGGCGAGGCTGAACGAAGCAGGGTGCGAAAACAGTATGTGTCGTTCAGAGCGGAAGCTGCACAAAACAGCGGAAACCACCAAGCACATTTTCCAAGCAATTCGTTTAATTTGTAACAAAACTTTGTAATCTCATTACTGTAAAAACCTTCCGATCAGTGATACAAAATTTTGTTCTGATATTTTTTTAGAGTGTAAATAGTACAAACTGCACGGAATGAAGTATGTTGTAAAGTTAGGTATCTAATTCAATGCATCTAATGGAATACTTGTGGGAATGGTTGGAGCCATTATTTTAGTGGTTGCCTACATGAGGCGGGGC
This sequence comes from Frankliniella fusca, assembly GCA_029379305.1. Lineage (NCBI taxonomy): Eukaryota > Metazoa > Arthropoda > Insecta > Thysanoptera > Thripidae > Frankliniella > Frankliniella fusca. Next base: position 135,493 of record JAHWGI010001419.1, on the reverse strand, counting down.
GGGGCACGGCCGACTGGGAGGTGAGACAGAGGTCATGGTTAGGGTTTCGGCTCGGGGCCAGACTCTCTAAGGCTTCAAGTAGGCCAGTACGGCACAAGCGACCCCTTGTCTCCTTCCTTTCTATTTTACCTCAATCTCAACGTACTATGCGTAACCGTTGCGGCATCCGATGTTGATATATTTTCAGTTCACATCACTACTGGTAGCTAGGTCCTGTACAGAACGACACACCACGTGGAGCGAGGCGGGGCGGGCCAGCGGAGCGCGGGCGCGGCGGCGGCGGGCGCGCTGCGGGCGAGCTGCGGGGGCGTTGGCGTCCTTTCTGTCTCGGCCACCCTGCCCCGCCGGCCCCGCCCCACACACACACCGCCTCTACATTGGCGACCTCCCACAACGCCGCACCACGCTCCTTGTGCGCCGTGCCGCCGCAGCGCCGGTGACAAATTGTCCGGCCTGGAAATGTCTTTTCCCCTTCCCTGAGCCCGCCCCGCCCCGCCCCGCCCCGCCCCGCCCCGCCCCGCCCCGCCCCGCCCCACCCCGTCCCGCCCCGCCCCGCCCCGCCGCGGGGCCCACGACCTGCCCCACAGCGCGCGCCGCCGCCCCGCGCCTCCCGTACCGTCCCCGGCAGCAGCAGCTGGGGAGCGGACAGCAGCAGGTATGTAACCTGATCTCCCAAAAAGCCCTCCTCCTCCTCCTGGACCAAACGAAAATGAGACGTACGGCCGAGTTTACGAGGCGGCTCCCGCGGCGCGGCGAGGCGAGGCGCACTGCTGGAAAAAATAAAAACAATAAAAAGAAGATCCAGCGGGGCCGAAACTGTCCCCTATCATGCGGCAGCCGGCGGCAGCCCCCCCAAGCCCCCTTGGCGCGGCGGGGACCGGACGGGACGGTCTCCCCAGCTTGTCATATCTCCTTACGGTGCGTGCTTTTGTTCCTCTAGGAATGCGCGGCGTGCGGCCCCAGAGAGCCGGCCGGCCGGGCCGGGCCGGGCCGCCTCAAAGTCCCTCGTGCTGCTGCCGCTGCAGTGAGCACCGCTGTGTGATTTACCTCGCCGTGTCTCCAATCTTGTTTCACATCTCTGGGTTGGGCGGGACGGCCTGCCAGCCAGGCCGCTGCGGCGCCTACGACAGCGCCCCCCCGTGCGCGCCTCCAGGGGGGTTCGTCACGCTGCTATCTGCTGCCGCCCCAGCCCTAGCCAGGCCCTAGCCCACTCTAGATGCACTTCCGGTGTCATCAGGGCACCGTCGCGTGGACCCGACCCGGGGCGGCAGCTCGCGGGGCAACAACGGTGCGGCAGGGACCGGCGGGGACCGGCGGGGACCGGCGGGGACCGCGCCAACACCAGCGGCACGGACATGGCGACGCCAAAGCACGGGGGAGCGGGCGACACAGGACAAGGCAGTACAGCGAGAGACACAGTTTGGACCGGGCCGCACCCTGGGGAGAGGGGCAAGGCAGAGACAGGTTTTTACCTGGCAGAGGTTTGAAAAGAAGGAAGAAAACGGGAGGGGGTCCGGCATCGGCTCCGGCTCCGGACACCGGATACAGACTGCTTGCGTGAGTCGGAGGACCCGAAGAGTCATTGTAGCGTATTGTCCTGAGTGAACGACGGCGTCTGACTCGAGCCATGGGCGTGCCAGGGCGTGGCGGGGCGGGGCGTAGGGTGTGGCCCGGCGCGGTCGGGCCGGGGTGGCTGGGCCGAGGGGGGGGAGGGTCGGGCGGGATGGAGCTAATAAATACCAGCACATAGTATCATGAACGTGCGGATTATCCCATAAAGAGACTTCTTTTATTATGAATATTCAAAAGATGATGGACTTTGCGACGAAACGCGGATTTTTAGGCAAGAAAGTCCCCTAAAGAGCAAAGAGAGATACAATGGACGCGAAGAATAGGGAGCAGGAAATCCGAAAAATATGCCGGACCCGGAGGCTGTTGGGTCGGCCTGCAGTCCGGCTTAGGGGGTGGAGATGTGCGGGGCAGGGGGTGGAGGTGGAGGCAACGGTCCTGTCCTGTCCTGCTGTATGGCCCGGAAACGTCTTGCGTCACAACAGACCTGGGCAGAGCTGCAGAGTACACGCTCCTCCCAAATAAGAGCTGATGTGCACCGAAAAATCCTTCAAAAATACGGGCGAGGACTTACGGTAGGCCGGCGGCGGGGCATGGGGGGAAACAACTCTGAAATTTTTGTACACCTTGTTATCTAGAAAAAAAATCAGGAAAATTGAGAGAAATTCAAGAAAGTTCAGGAAAATTCAAGAGATTCAGAAAACCACACAACAATTCACAAACATCAATAACATTTACAAAAATTCACGAGACTTCAAAAAATAAAACTTACAAAATTTGTACACCAAAATTTAGAGTTGTTTTCCCCTCGCGGCGGGGTCAAGTATTTCGGTGTGAGTGTGCAATACAGAAAAGGCAGGGAAAGGGGGGGGGGTAATTTTCGTGGTGAGGGTGCGGGCCTGGGCCAGGAGGGTGAAGGCGGGGAGGGCGTGGCGACAGCGGAGGCCCGGATCCGGGCGAGTTGGTGCTGCTGGTGCAGGCTGAGGCCAGGGGCCAGGGGGGTCATTATTTCGTGCGACAGATTGTGCGTGAGTGTGTGTCTCATTGCATGGGCGGGGTGACACACACACACACACACACACACATCGTAAGGAGGTATTTGCCTTCTCCAAACAAGTCCACGCTCCACAGGGCTAATGACAGCCTGACAAGCGACAAAACAAGTGCACACGTACTCGCACGCACACTGAAAACACACACACGACTTCTCGAGGCAGGAAGCGCGTGACGCTCACGCCCAGAGCAATGATGGTGCCACGTCCGCAAAACAGCAGGCAGAGGGGAGAGCAGAAAGCACTTTACGTGCGTTTTCAAGTAAACTAGTCCACAGTTAAGGTCCACTTTGCAGCGTGAAACCCTTTTGCTATGACAAGAAGGATATCATTGAGTTGAAAGGGGGGAAAAAAGGAGAATTGTCGAGAATTGTAAAGTCTATGCAGGCGACTTATATACGCAGAGTGGCTGTCGCCAAAAGCAATGGGAACAGTAAAAATAAATCCCGAGAGTGAATAGAGAGAGGCTCAAAGTGAAGGAAGTGGCCATGCCCTTCATCTGACTCAAGGATCTCTCGAAGGTAGGTCAGGTCAGCCCTCGGCTGAGTCTGCAACAGCGGAGTCAGACGAGTCATTGCGGGAAGAGCAGAGCGGCGCTAACTCCTATCAGCCAGAACTTTGTGTGATTAAGTAACGATTGCGCATCAAAAGCTAAACGAACCCGCACAACCTGCAAGCGGCAGAGAGAGCAATATTGAGGGCTGGGGATGGTGGGAGGAGAGCGCGCGCGCGGCAGTGCGAAAGAGAGGGAGCCAGGGAGAGGGGGGCAGCAGTGAGGGGAGAGGGGGGGACAGAGAGGGGGAGACGGGCAAAGAGTGCATGAGAGAGAGAGAGAGAGAGAGAGAGGAAAGAGAGGGATCGCTATTGTTCCGGGAGCCTAGCGCCGCTTGTCACAAACACGTGCTCCTCGTCCAGCAGCAGCGCACAGCGTTGCGCTAATTATTTGCACAGGTTTATCAGGCCCAGAGCGCTCTGCGTTGGGGCGCGGGATATTGCAAAAGGTACTCGGACCGTTCCAGAGTCCATGAGCCCTTATAACTGCTATCTCTATGGCCGGCATCCTCATCTCCTGCCGCCGTAGTTTGCGGCGGCCGGCCGGCTGCCGTCGCCGCCACCTGCCGCCGGCGACCGCCTTCGGACGCCCCGCGAATCAACGGCCAGGCAGTGGGACCGGTCGTACACGGCACGCGGCACTGTCATTACGACCGCACTTATTTTTGAGTCTTTCCCGGAAAATCGACACACCCTCCGCCAGGGACCGGCCATTGCTCAGGTGCGGAGGGCCAGGCCCGGGGAAACCGCGTGGACCCCGCCTCGCGTGACGCTCCAGTGACAGCGGCAGAGCGGGGCGGGGCGGGGCGGGGCGGGAGGGGCGGGGCGGGGCGGGGCGGGGCGGGCCACGGGCAGCCCCGCAAGCGTGGCTGACAGAACCACCTCCACGATTACTCAGCCAACGGTCTCCCCGGCTCATGAGGCTCTACCGTTCTCCACCGTGTAGACCCTGCAGAAGCCTAACCCGCGTCTGCAAGGCTACGGGACCCCGGGGCGCGCGGTCGAACCCGCGGGCGGGGTCCTCTGAGGCCTCAGCAATGGTGTTTAATTAGCGCCAGGGCATTGCCGCAGATTAACACACTCTCTCTCTCTCTCTCTCTCTCTCTCTCTCTCTCTCTCTCTCTCTCTCTCTCTCTCTCTCTCTCTCTCTCTGAGTCCCTCTCTGTCAGTCTTATTATTTCGGGGCCTGATCGATTTTACAAGTGAATGAGCTCAGGGATTGTGTGAGAAGGATTAGCTGCTTATGGCCAATTTGTGAGAGTGCCCCCGCGCGTAGCTTGCATCTCGCTCGCGCTAACGCCACACCTCTACTCCAGCCAGGACGCCTCCCCCCCCCCCCTCCCGATTCCCTGCCTACAATCTCCCCCTCGCACCTTTCGCTAACATTTTGGTGCAATGGTGGGAGGGCTCTGCCATAGGCTTCTTGGTCAGGCCCCAGAACGCTCATTGCCATTCAAACCCAGGCAACTAACGCTCGCAATCCCCTGCGTGACCTTGCGTTACCCCTGGTAGCAAAAGCTGATTACAGCTCAAAAATAACCGCTGGTGCTCTCAGAAGCAGAGGCCGTGCCGGTTGGCGCAGAGGGGCGAACTCACTCTGGGTGCGAAGGGCGAAGCAGGCCCGACCGACAACGTTGTTACGCCCAGGACGTCACGGTGCGTCACGCTACCATGGGCGTGACACACGACTGGTTCGTGACACCGTCACGCCGTCTGACGGGAGCACAAACAATGCACAGAATACTCACCCTCGAGAGGGACATACCGGAAAAATGGCGCAGGAGACTTTTGGCAGGGAGTTGGAAATAAGGACAGATTCGACGAAAATGGGGAAAAAGAAGGGGGGACGCTTAGATCACTAATAATATCCTTCTTGATCCCCGGAAATGATTACCAGTCCTACTACTTACCGGCCACATGTCTCGCAGCCCTGCCGGGCCACACCTTTGTTTACCTCGCGTGTCGATACGAGGGGCAGTGATTGGACATGTGATACCCGTAATGACGATCGGGCGATCGGGCCGTCCTAACGTTCCGAGCTAACTGCCCACCTCGGGCCGAGGAGATACGTGTGTATGGCCTGGCCAGCAGAGACACAAGGGGAACTCCTTGTTCACGAGCTTCTGGAAGTCAGATCTGGCACACTGTCATTAGAAGTAATTTTGGGGGGTTATGCAGTAAAGGCGGGAGAGAAGCGACATGTGTGATGCTCGCGAGGAGAAATGCGACGACGTTGGCTTAGGATCAGGTAAAATTACCCAGACGAGTATTTTTGACGCTAGTTTGGGAAATTTTATAATTACAACTATTGTCACATAATTCTTCATTATGCATCTTGACATTCATTCACAGGAAAAACAAGTTTTTAGCAATAACTTACTTAAGAGTATAGTTTGCGCTTCTAGACATGCCGTGGTGTGTAGTGCGAACTATACATGATTAAACGTTTGAGAGTCTACACACAATGAAAGAATATAGTTATCATACACTTGGTGATGTCGTGTAGAACTGTACATTTGTTAGAGGTGTCCCATGTTACAACAGCATACGGATGATTTCAAGTGCGAAGAGAATTGTCAACTATACACCGCCGAAATGTGTAAGACTGTACGTTTCGTAATGTATAGTTTAACTATACACTAGACAAAAGAAGCTGAACACCAATGGACGCATAGAACTATACTTATGTTTTACCAGAGTAAAGAAAATAATTGCAAATTACGGTAAGCGCGTACCTGTATACCTGTCGCCTCCCGCTAACGAACACAACGTCGTCGTCGTAGGTGCGCGGGAGGTTGGGGGGGGGGGGAGCGACGCGACACTCAGTTCGATGGTTCCGCTGAGTAAACAGGATGTCCTGGTGTTCCCTGGCGGGGCGGGACAGGGCGTGGTTGAGCGCGGCTGGGTGTGGCGGCGGCCCACTTCACGACGCCACGGCCGGGCCGGGCCGGGCCGCCGGGGCCATAAACCCTTGTCCCCTTCGGGTCCATCGGGTCCATCGGGTCCAGCCAGCAGGCGCCGGCGGCGCCACACCGGCCTGCGTCCCGCCTCCTGCAGAGAGACAAGCACTGCGAGATTGATTCCCAAGGAAACATGTCTCCGGCCGGGCCGGGCCCCCGCCCACACCCTCCACTCCTCCCCAATCAGGCAGTACACCGGAGCAGGTTGACGCGAGTCATCCTGCCCTCCGCACGCCTTTCAGCGGGTTGACCGATGGGGACAGCAGCTAGAGGCCAGGCTGGCAAGCCCGCGCAAAACGGGGACACGATCTCGTTGAAAGATGTTTTGGACGTTTCAAGGCGCAGTTAACGAAGGGGACACACCTCTGAAATTTGGTGTACACATTTTGTGAAGTTTTGAGAATTTTCGTAAATTTTTGTGATTTTTCAAAAGGTTTTTCTGTATTTCTTTTAAGGTTTCTGATTTTTTCCGAATAGTCACCTGAATATCTAGGTCTGCAAAAATTTCAAAGCCACACGGAAGTCTGTTGGCGTCCTGTACTGACATTTCAGCTGACAAACATTTTGGGTCATTTGTAGCCTGGATCCCTCAATTAAACACCCAGGACGCGCACGACCATCGTCGTCCTCGCCCCTACCGCCAGGCCCGATCAGCAGCTACGCCGTCCCTTTCGACCAATCCTGGCCGTGCGTGCGTGCAACCTGTTACAGATCAGAAATCAATGAACCGTGATGCTCTTTTTGTTGCAGAGGCGAGAATTTACTGCTTATGTGAGAGCACGGAGAAACAGAAGCAGCTCGAGGGCTAAAGGCAGAGAGCGGGTAAAACATTTCTGACACTGAGAAAATAACGCCGAAGGGTCGTCAGAGTGTTTTACAAATCTGCAGAATGTCTAATGAAGACAGGAGTGACACAAAAGCAGAGAGGTCACGTCACGATGTCTCGAAGTCTCATTCGCTTACTTTGCAGCGTTCGCTCACACTCGTTAAGCATTCTTTGGAATTTTGCAGAGCTGCTCAGATTTCAGAGCCCCGGAGCAGCCGTGCCACGCCCTTGCTACCTGTTGTGGTTACCTGCGCCGCCCTCCCCTCCTTCAGGGAGCCCCTGGGTCTGGGTGCCCCACGGGGTGCCCCACGGGGTACCGCGAGGGGTGCCCGGGGAGGATGGCAGCAGTGGCGCCCTCGGCCGCCCCCGCCCCGCCTCCCAGCTGACGCGCAGCGCCCTGCCCGGCCCCGCCCGGCCCGGACCCGCCGGCTGACGCCTACCGACCTGTGTGGCCGGGCCGGGCCGGGCCGCTGCCCTGTCCGCGTCAGGCTGGCAGCAGCCGCAAGGGCCGTGCGAGAGAGGCGACCATCAGCTAATGAAGTCCAACTGAGTGCAAGAGAGATGGTATCATACCTACGCCCCGTTCCTCCACCCGTCCAGGTTCTCTCTCTCTCTCTCTCTCTCTCTCTCTCTCTCTCTCTCTCTCTCTCTCTCTCTCTCTCTCTCTCTCTCGTCCAGATAACCGACCCTCCGTGCCGACCCAAACAGCCCCCATAAACTGCTCAACGCCCCCGCCCCTTCTTCACTCATTACGGAATTGTGAGGGCGCAACGGGATTTCCCTCCCCGAGATTTAGTACTGCTGCTAAGGGAATATCGTTTTGATTAAATTACTACCGGTAATTATTTTCTTTAAAAAAAAAAAAATACCAGTTGTACCCGAGGCACCTGGGGGACTTATGGACAAGTCAACAAGAGAAATAAAATAACGTTAACGAATTGTAGGCGCTCGCCTGCCCAATAGTATTAATCTTACAGCCATTTAAGATTGAGACCTGTATCAAGTCAATTAGAGTTATATTTTGAAGCCCGATAAAAGAAAATTAACTTTAAATTTTAGGGGCTGATGGCGGCCGCTCGTGATTGGTGGAAAGCGGCGTATTTGTACAATCGAAAATCATCGAGAGGGACATCACCACACTGAAGTTCAAGCATATTTCCCTCAGAGAGGGAACGCGGGTGCACAGCACAAGATCATTACTTCAACATGCGATTGAGAAGTGTAGTGCCCATGAGTGAGGTAGGAGAAGGTGCTGAGCGATCGACGAGGAGAGGAGGGGTGGGTGTTCGTAATGTATTCCGATATTCCTCCGGACACGAAACGGCTTCGTGCTAACCACCGACAGGGCCCAGGCCCAGGCCCAAGAAGTGGTCCCGGCTAGCATGTGAGCAGATGCAATCACTTTCGGCGCGAACAGCGTCCTTTCCGCGGGCGCACACCCTCTCATTCACTCACACTCACTCACACACACACACACACACACACACACGCACGCGCTCGAGCAGCGCCTATCGTTCAGGACATCTCGAGGCAATATCCTTTGGCAATTAAGTCAACAGTGAAATTAAAGACACCTAAATCTCACGCGGTGTGTGTGTGTGTGTGTGTGTGTGAGAGAGAGAGAGAGAGAGAGAGAGAGAGAGAGAGAGAGAGAGAGAGAGAGAGAGAGAGAGAGAGTGACGTCTTCTTCAGTTGTCGTCTCGTTTGCTGGGCTGATATGTGCACGAGACCCAACAACCGCCCTCCTATCGCCCCCAACATCACCCCTTCTGCTGTTGGCGCAGTATGGAGACCCCAGCGGCCTGGCAGACCGACGGGGGAAGCTCCTCCAGAAGCCCGGAAATTTGCACAGTAAATCCAGACGACGACAGAAGCGCATGCGTACCGATGCGACGGGCCCCTGCGGCGGAGGCATTTCAGACGTGTGCAGGCAGGTCCTGCTCATGCCTGCGGTTGAAGACGTGGGGCCCCACTGTTTGGAGGACCCTCCAGCCTGACCCTGCTTGCTTAGAAGAGCCAGAGCGAGAACCCACACGAATCGTCACGCAATCCTGCTGGGACTTATCGGCTGCAACTGCCGAGGGCGTTGCGAGGCGGGGACGCCCCGTAGAGCCGGACAGCAAGACTCGTGGCGTGGGACAGGCGCGCTGATCAGATTCATGAAAACCGAAGGTGTTCTGCATTTATATCACAAATCCCCGACATGCACAGTCGTTTCTCATTGCGCTCGGACAGCATCCAAAGGAAAAGAAATAGGTTGCTGGACGCTCATTACGAAATATTTGACCGACACTATGCAGATATTTCAGGGCATTCCCCTTTCTCTTTCTTACTCTTCCATTTAAAACAAAACGACGTTAGAAAAGAGAGGATGGTCTTTCTGAAGCCAGTCTCTGAAGTTCACCGCCCACTCACCGACTACAGCTGGCATCCTGCTGACACATACACGCTCGCAATTCCGATAAAAATGAGGGGGGGGGGGAGGAACGTAATGGTCAAACTTTTTTAAAAGCGTGCACTTTGCAATGAGAAATGACCGTGAAATTACGGCATGCACCGCTTTTTATTTTCCAGAAGCACCCGTACTGCCTGCCTCATCTGAAACAGTGTTGTTAGATAAGTAGTCAAAAAATCGTACGCACATGCCTGTGTTCGATAGACGGATATCTCCGCCTGCCTACTGGGCAAAGATGAGTGGAGAGTTTGCCTAGTCGGCAGGAGGAGATACATGTCTGCGATACACAGGTGTGTGCGTACTCTCTTTTGCCTACGTATTTAACAACACAGATCTGAAATTTGATTCGAGGTGCCGTTGAAGATGTAACTTTAAAGCAAAAACTGTGTACGGCGAAACCGTAGCCTACTCTCGGATTGTAGTGTTGAAAAGCGAAACTTTCTGTCGCACAGCGTCACCGTACTCTGTGATTCGTACAACCGATATTTCGTAATTCTTAGTATATCGTGCGAAGGAAAAATCCATTGGTAGATTTTCGTAGGATAAATAAGTTCGAAAATACATGTAACTTTAAACTGTGTAACAGGCGAAAGCAAGGGGGACAGGCAAGGGTGGGGGAAGACAGGTAATGCAAGAAAGGCAAAAAGAATATAAAGGCGAGGAAACTGGTCCATTTCTGGCATCTCGTTTCGTTTTCTGGAAAGCAACAGAGAGCAAGACAAGGGTTGAACGTTATTTGCCATAACGCATTAGCATAATACGAATGCGGCGAAAATAACGAGAAGAGCCTCATGCGTGGCAAGGGCGGAGCTGAGACCGAGAGCAGGAAGGTATGCAGCCCGGCGCTGGATATTCCCGGGCCGACGCTTCAGTCCAAGAGGACCAGCTTCTTATTAGAAGGCTAAAATTAGAAAAGTAACATAACCGCAGGAGCGATTCGGTTCGCGTCAAACCTCTTTAAATCAATCAATGCGACTTTGACTGGGTATTTGGTATTATGGTGCCGTTGCCCTGCCGGGACGACTGGCGCACCGAAAAGCCGCAGCCGGTTATAATGCGACTACCGTATATCTGTTCGGGCGGGAAGACTGTTTGACAGTCGAATGCCTCCAGGTTCAGCCGGAGCTGGAGGAGACGGATGGGATGAGAGGTAACCCCTCGCCGAGCCGCGGTGGTGACACACAAAAAATAAACTAATCCGCAAGTGACGCGGCAATCACATCAAATCGAGCGTGGAGGGGATTACCTTTGCGGCGGAGTGAATGAGAGAATGCTACCCAATGGGACCGTGTCTATAGAAAGCTCTGTGTCAACCTCACAGTAGGTTTGCCAATGCCACAGAGGCTAAAATACGTACGTCCGCCTGTGATAGACGGATAGCAGCCGCAAAGTGCAAGCTTTCCGAAGACTAGCACTGGAAACACAGTTACCTAACTTTCCGGGAATTTCTTAAAACCAAAAACAGGCTCCCACAGAAGTAAACAAGAATAGAGTATGAAATGCGCTATTTTAAAACTATTAAAAAACCCTACGAGCCATCCTTGCAGCATTTCAATTAACAGACGATAATTGCAACAACTTTAGCGCGAAGTCCAGAAATATTAAGATCTTCCAAAGGCGTTAATAAGTACCATGTACGAGGGGGAAATAACCACTGAATTTGGTGTACAAATGTCCTGAATTGGATGTGAACTATTGCCTTTGAATTGGCTGTGAATTGGCTTGAATTACCTATGAATTTGACTGAATTAGTGTGTGAATTATCTTGAATTGGCTTTGCATTGTCTTGAATTGGCATAAATTGGCTCGAATTGAACTCACTGAAAACGCAAAGGTGCGATATAATGCCTTTCAACGGCACTACTGCAATAGCGCCTATGGATAGGCACCAAGGCAGCCGAAAATAGCACCATGTAGAGGCCAGTAGCGCCTCTGTAAAGGCACTGTTTCACTAACGCCTCTAAATAAGCATGAGATAGCATCTTTGTTTTTCCAGTGCTGGGATTATATTTGAGTTAGGTTGAATTGGCTTGAATTTGTTTCAATTGGACTAAATTTGTTGAATTAGAGGTGTACACCAAAGGCCGAGGTTATTTCCCCCTCGACCATTTAAGTTTGGTGTGGATTAATCTAACTTTTTTACAGTCACTGTTAAAAAGTCCGTAAAATATTACGAAAGTGTTACGGGACGCACCGTGATTTTTTTTACGACCGCCTGTATGTCTCAAATACGGGAGAAATCTGCAATGGAAAATTATGTGCATTTCCGTACCTAAACTTAAATGCAAAGGGTCAAAGATGCTCCGGGGGTCCTTAAACACAAAATATGGGATTTTGGTGTACGGGACGGTCCGTAATTTCAAAGTACGGGAAGGTCCGTAATTTTCTGGTACGGTCGTCCCGTAAATTTAAAAAGGTTAAAAAACGGCTAACAAATTTCCGGGCCATCCCGTCAAAATTCCTGTTGTAATTTTTGACAGTGGTGAATGCCGCAAAGTTTTCTGCTTTAAGAAACCCGCTAATTTTTGCCCAGCATGAGCATCCATAACCACCCTTCGTTATAAAGAATAGTGTGCATTTCTATTCCTTTTTTCAGGCACGGATGATAAAGAACCTTGCTGCCAAAATATTTTACGTGCGTTTCTGTACACCAGCTGCCTGCAACAGATCATAAAGACGCGCCTACGTTTGGAAACAATAATAATGCTGCTTGTGAAGACTGCTGCCAAAACACTGCGGGAGCTGCTGCAATCTTAGATAACCGCGCGTATCAAATAACTAACCGCAAAGAATAAAGAGCCGTAGTTCCAAAAATGAGAACAAAGCAAAGTGGAAAAGGGGGGAAAAAAAGAAAAAAAAATAATAAAAGGAAAAGAACTGTTCGTCACAAATGTGTGGAAGCAGTATTCGTCGTCTCCCTCATCACCCGTCACCGCCACACCCCGGCCCAGGTCAGGGATTCCTTGGGGCAAGCCAGCGCGACACACGTATATTCCAGTAAGGCGCGCGCGCACACAGGCACACACACACACACACACACACACACACACACACACACACACACACACACACAGACGCCCGCGCGCACGCAGAAAGTAAAGAATGGCCTTCCATTGTGCCACGTGATCCCTCACAACATCTCGGGGGCGCCTCGCGTCCCCGGCTCCGGCCTTGCCCGTCCGTGCTCTGCCCTGCTCGGCTGTCAGGTGCCGAGCCGTACGGCACATGGGAGACAGAGGGCTGTCGCAGGTTTTGATCTGCTATCAGGGGGAGTCGCTTTGTTTGCCGTCTCTTCTCATTTTTTCGCAACGCGGGGCTGAGGGTGTGGCAGAGGATAAGCAGAAGAAGATTGATCTCGCTGCAGCCGAGTGTGTCCATGATCAATCTCCAACATCTAGGACGAAGTCGCAGGCGAAACCTGCATCTCCAGGAAGGCCCGCGCAACAGTATGAACGCGCTGGGCCTGGCAAACAGTCTGGATTCTCTTATACTTACCGGAGTCGATCACGCGGTAGCGCATATAAGCTTTCACTGGGGAGCTTGCTTTCCCGGCACTTGACTTTTCCTCCTACCTTATGTTCACGGTAACAACAACCCATGAGGTGGAAATAGTGAGCATTTTCGACAACTTTACTAGGAGTAGAGGTAAAACGAGATGTTGAATTTCTTTTCCCTCATGCAAACTAAAATAACATAATATTTTTTCATTGTCTTCCTGAAACTCATACGCTTGCTTCCTCTTGTGTGGGTCTCCTTCGGAACATTACACCAAGCACGCAGCTCGCGGAGAAATCCTGTTTACTTTTCATTTCTTTCGGTACGTAGCAGCATCCCCAAGAAATGCCATAAAACTCACCCTACGGCCCTCGCTAGAACACAATATTGCGCACATTCCTGCGTTCTAGTTCGAGGAGGCACGATTGTACGCGGGTCCCTTTCGGTGCGGAGTGGAATACAAATATGCACTGGGGAGGAGCGGTAGGGCAGGCGGTACGCAATGTGTGTGTCACACGGGAGCGCCACATACTTCTCCACCCGACAAAAGCCCCTCGACTGGATGCATTTGGAAATATCTTGATGCGGATATAAAAATACTTGCAAAAATTATAAATTTTTTGAGAGTATGTCCGATACCAAGATCTCTGTCAACTTTTGTATGAAGCGTTTGCGCCCTGTGTTTTTATGACAATGACAAGCCGAGCCGGCAGGCCAAAACGAGCCGGCAGGAGGGTAACAATCACAATCTTAAATTTATTCACTTCAAGCCCATGTTTTCTCACGGAATTCTGTAATTTAGTTTTCTTATCCATCTTATCCATCAAAGGTAAATCTGAATTCCGTTCTAAAAGGTTTTTACGAAAATGTAATAAAGTTCATTCATTTCATTTTCAAATGTAAAATTTGGTTGGTGCTAACTTTTTGTGTGTGTGTGTGTAGGCAGTTTTAAAACTGAGGGGGCCATGCCAGACGTTGGCGTTAGAAGATTTCTTCTTAGGTAGGGACAACGCTGCCTAAGAAATGTATTGTACTAGAAGATATGAAACGCTGCAGCATGCCCAACGCTGTGCCGTGTCCCTAAATGTGATAAAGACAACAATAGATCCGATTGAAGATCCTCCTCGGAGGCGAGATAACCCCAGGCGAGCTTATTACGCGTTATCGTAGGGGGCAGGGCAGCAAGAAGGAAAAAAAGGGTAGACTGCAGAGAGGGGCAAAGACATGGAGAGATGACTGAGAATGAGCTTTCAGAGTGACGAGACAGAAAACCATCTGATGTTGGACCCCCACAGTGCATAAAAAATAGAGTTTATTTTGTTTTAATAGCGGAGACGGTGTTGGGCAAGTGTCGCTATTAGCGGGGCAGCTAAGTGCAAGTGTGGGAAACCGTTTCCTGTCTTTTATTTTTAAAGTGATGAAACTAACGCAAGTGCCGTGCGATGTATGAGCAGGAATCGGCTGCCTCGTGGGCTTCACGGTAAATCATCACATGAAAACAGCTACGTTCGTAGGTGGTGTGTGTGTGTGTGCATTTATCGATTTAGTACACTTTTTCAATTACTGTGACGGCACTGGTAAAACAAGTGTGCATAATTTAAACACCAACGTGTGCAAGTTATGATGTTGCAAATTACATGGTGTGCACATTTTAAACGTTTGCTAAACGTTTAAATTCTGGACACTTGGACGCACACAGTTCTATCTTATCAAAAGAAACCATGTGGAAACTTTTCGAAAGTGTTTAAAATTTAAACACCAATTGACGTTTAACCTAGTTAAACGTCACATTGTATTGAGAAAATGCACACTTGAACTTAAACGTCAATAATTGACCTGCAATATTAAACACTTGTTTTGCCAGTGGACACATTCCATTTCATATGTGAAAACTGTCACATTCTTTTGGCTATTATTACCGCATTCTTTAGAATGTGTCTGTATAATTCTGCCCTAAAAGTCCGGCTGATTCACGTTAAAACAAATGCGACATCACATTCTGGCAAATGTGACAGTTTTCACAATATAAAGAATGTGAGGTCAACAGTAATTGATTTACAGTGTAACGAAAACAAACGAGCTGAAACTCTACTTGAAACTAAGCTCAAGAAGAGAAACACGATGTGTTACGAGGTACTTTACTTTTGCTTCCCCGATCTGACATCAATGTACGTATTTTTATTGTTAAGAATTCAGAGTAGAGAGAGTGCGGCCTATTCTCCCCAACCAACGGCGTTCAGGACAGACAGGACACATAAACCATCCCTCTAAAACATGTACGTGCGAGGATGTCAAAAGGCTATAAATTGCTTAATTTACCTTAGCTTATGGCCCATTTTATCCCGTAGGATACACCTTGTGTCCCCGATCGACTTACATGTCTTTTCTTTTTCCTTTCGTTTTGGTACGTTTCAGAGCCTCTCCTATTCCGAACGAACCCCTACCTCTTCCCTGCATTTTTATGGATTCGTGTCTCTAACCTGTGGCGTGGCGGGGTTCGAACTGTCGGTCCATCCCCGCGACGTAAAACCTTCGCCAAGCCTTAAAAATCGGAAGAGCCGGGTCGGGCAGGGCTGGGCGCAGGGTGGCCGTATAGACTTGACTCCGGGTTATACGACACGGCTGGCTGGCCAGAGTCCTACGACAACACGAGCATCAAAATAGAAGTGCGCTCCACGCGCCTCAACCGCGACCGGCCACCTGACCTGTAGTGGGTCTCCACCGTCACCGTAGTATACACCGACACAAAAATCACAAAAAACCACATTGGAATTGGAAGCAGATGATTCTTTTTGTATGGAAAAGAATACACCTACATCTCAGCACACGAAGAGCGACCAGTCGACGGCGGTCGACGGTTGGTTTGACCTTAAAATCATGCACGGATGTTTATTTTATTTTTTTGGAACCTTTAAAAGAACAAGGGAGATTAAAATTTAGAATAGTAATATTTTTTTTACGATTAATTTTTCGAGAGTAAATATGTCATCCGTTAAAATTACTGAGAGGTTTGTGATGGAGAAGAAAGGCATAGGAAAGAAGCGTTTTTAGAAACGCAGAATGAAGACTTTTTCCAGTTCATCAAACCTGAGGTGAATGATCGAACGGCATGGAGCCGAGAGACTTACTATGAGGACTCTGAATTTGTAACATTGAACCCCTCCCCTCCCCCTCACGTCCCGGCCACGAGAGCGGGGAGGGACCGGGACCGGCCGGGGCAGAGGGCATGTTTACGACACATTAGGGCAGCGCTCGGCAGCGCCCCTTTCCGTAATTTTGGCCACTAAACTCGGCGCGGCGGGAAGCGGGTCAGGACAGGGCCGTGCTGGTGTGGTCAGACCCGCCAGGTCCGGCTGGCCAGAACACGGTGGGGGCGGCAGCCGGGCCGACTGGACCCGCGAGTGACAGGCGGACGGGTGAGAGGGGGGGTAGGGGGGGGGGACTTGACATCCGCGCGTGTTTGAAGTTTGTGCTGCTCGGGCAATGCAACTCTCTCTCTCTCTCTCTCTCTCTCTCTCTCTCTCTCTCTCTCTCTCTATATATATATATATATATATATATATATATATATATATATATATATATATACACTCATATATACATACCTCCCTCTCTTCCCCCTCACGGCTCCAGTGCCGTGGCAACGCTTGCCCCCAGCCCCGCTATCCATTTCAATCCCTGCCGGGCTGGACTGCGCGAGCGTCACGCGCCTCCCGCCCATGGTAATCTCCCCCCAGGTAACGAACAGCACGCGCGCCCCGTACACAGGGAGCCGGACAAAAATCAGACGCGGTGTTCTTTTTATGTTTTTTCAAAAATTATGTTCCGGTTACATAGTTATAGCGAGGAAGACCACAGATGTGCGGTTTCTACTTTTTCTCTAAATGTCACATACACAACTTCTAGGCTTTGCCACGAGCGCCGAAGTTGGTCCATGTTCAGCGGGCGTATTACTTGTCAAGTGCCCTACAAAATAAATTCCGATGCACTTCCCTGTTGTAAGTGGAGTACGCCCAGCTGGACGGCCAGGGCGTATTCCTCAACCTACAGAGTTAAAAGAAGCACTAGTCCATCGTCCTCTGTTTTTCCCCACTTCCGAGGACCTTGCTGTCTATCAGCCCCATTACCCTCTCGTCGGCGGCACACGCCCGCACCGCACCCCGCCCTGTCTCCCCCGCCACCGAATAAAAGTGGCTCGAGCACCCATTACTCCGTATCGAACTCGTACCTCCCCGCTGCACGCGCGCGCGCCGGCCCGGACGTTAGCCGGCATGCTAATGAGGAAGGCGATGAAACGAGCAGAGAATATAGCATTCTGAGCAGACGGGCTGGGCTGGGCCGGGCTGCTGGGCTCGCCTCTGCTCGGCGCAGTTTACCTGCCGGGCCAGGGCTTTTCTTCCCCCTTGGGTTCCAAAGTTCTAGACGATATTCCGAAGTTCTACCGAGGACGGCAGTAACGAAACATTTCCTGTGCAATTAATTCAATTTCTCTCTCTGAGCTCTCAGGACCTACGCTGTGCGAGTTGCTTCCTTCGGCGCACGTTCCAGTCGAATGCCGTATGCTCGTTTCCCTAAAGTGTATAGTCAAACTTACTCTTCACATTGATATCTCATTTCTCAACAGATAAATCCACATAACCTTGTTTGGAAAGAGCCTAAAATCGAGAAGCCATGGAAATAAGCAAAAAAAAAAGGGTACAAGACAATTCACATTTGGTGAATTTGTGATTCCTTTCGAACACAACGAAACAATGTGCGTAACAGTTTGCGCGTTTAAATGGAACCATGAATTCATAAAGGCTGTCGCAATGCACTTATCCCACGTATGAAAACAAGAGGCCCCAAAATTAAGTCCGCGGTAGATAATGAAACTTTTCTTTTCCCAGCAGCCGATTCCCTCCTCCTTTCCGAAGCCCCCTCCCCCAATCGCAACCTATAACTGGCGGACGTGTTAACGCCCGCAGGTCAGACCGAGCAGACCAGGACGGAGGGTACGAGGTGTGGGAGGGGGAGGGAGCGCGAGCGTTCGAATGGCGAGGAGGCCGGCAAAAGTGAGAATCGTAAAACACGCCGCACCGCAGCCCACCGAGGGGAACCAATTGTCGGGCTGTAAAAGTTTATGAACTCTTTCCCATATGAACAATGATACAGCGAGAGTATATTGGCCCGGCCGGCCGGCACGCAGTCCGCGCCGCGCGCCGCCACGCCACAGCGCCAGCCGATATCCTTTCCGGATCACGCATTGCTCGGGGGCGCGGGGGGCGGCGCGGGGATGGCACGGGGGCGCGCGTGCGTAAGGGACACGTTTTCGGGAAACGGCGGACGCGGGTGCGGGAACTGATGGCACGGCTCCTGGAACTTCCCTCCCCCTGGAAAATAAACAAAACAATCATAAACGAGGTCAGAGGGACGCGTTGCGTTCCCCGGGTCGGGTGAGCGCGGTGGTACGGGCACGGGCACGCGGCGTGCCAGGGGGTACCGTTTTATTTCCACCGCGTGGCGATGCTGTGGTTTTGGCTGGTGGCAATTTTTTTCCACCCGTGTTCAACACCGTGGAGAACCGTTACGTCAGAGGCATGGGTAAAGGGTGATTTAAAGCGTACAACAAAACAATGTGATCTAATATTTCTCACCCAAAAAGCGATATATCCAGTTCCAAATGACTGAGTCGCGCGGAGATTGCAAGACTTTAGTTTCACTTCCGATTGAAATAACAGGCCAGGTGCGGCACATGATTACCACCGCCGTAGCGAAGCGTATTCACTGTTGAACCAAGCTAACACTTGCAAGTGTGCTGGATATGTTCCGTAAGCTACAGCGGGCACATTCACTATAGCTTACAGTAAAATTCAGCGAGAGGAAAACAACTCCGAATTGTAGAGTACACATTTTGTGGATTTTTGTGAATTTTCACTTAAATTTTTGACCATTATTTGTGAATTTTTCTGAATTAACCTGAATTTTCCAGAACATTTACTTAATTTCTGAATTTTTGTAAGTGTTTGTGATTGTTTCTAAAGTTTTCTATATTTTTCTGATTTTTTTTTCTGAATTTTTCTGAAGTACAAGGTGTACAACAATTCCAGAATTGTTTTCTCCCTCGGATCATTTTTGACCTGATTCTCTCAAGTCAAGTCAAGAAATTCACAGTGAGCTTTTGTTAGTGTTCAGCTCGGCCCTCACCGCAGACCCCAGCCCGGCCCCGCCGGCCGCCTGTTATTTGACGTCACGGCGCAGATGGATCCGCGGCGCGGCACGGCGCAGCTCGACGCGATCAAAACGGATTGTTTATTGGACGTCGCGGTGACTGGCAGGCGCGCCGCGCCGTTCATTAACTAGATGCCATCAGAGCTTTGTGATTTGCAGCGCGACAGGCTGTACCTGTGTGCACGCCTGCGCGCCTGCCTGTCTGCCTGCCTGCCTGCCGGCGGGGCGTAGACACATCGTGTCGCGAATACACGGGAAAATCTAGTCTCGGTTCGCACGGGTTCAGGGAGTCACCTGTACCCTAAACCTTGAATCCATGCGATGCTCCGTTCAAAACCACGGAATCAATTGAACCGTGTCAGACTTGCTGGGCAGGGTGAGACTGAGAGCGCCTTTCGAAGGTTGACAAAAACCTTTTCATTTCCGCACAAAAGCACAGTAAAGTTTAAATAATAACAATAACAACAACAACAACAACAACAACAACAACAACAACAACAACAATAATAATAATAATAATAATAAATAATCAGCTAAGAATGTAAAAAAAATCATGGCGCATTATGATCTTTAAAACCTCCCCAAAATACTAAGATTAACCGAATTTCGAAACCAAAGAAAACGAGTTGTTTCTCTCAACACAAATTCACTAAAATCGTATCATCCTCTCGAAATGTGTCCAAAGGAACACATAAGGAAAATACGTACCTGACGACGGTGTGCCCCCCTTCTGCCGGGTAAGTCTGGGCGAGCTTTGATTCTTGGGCGGTCGCTTTTTATTTTTATGTTAGAGTAGAGATATTCTTCTTACTAAAATCCGTGCCTACGTTATGTGTGATAAAAAAATATCCGCCACCGTGCGTTACGCTGCTACGCGTGTGAAAGGTAAAACTAGACGTGTCATCCACACGCATGAAAGATAATGAACCAGGATGATGTTTTACTCCACCGTGTGAAAAATAACGTGGAAAAAGGAAGTGACGTGAATTAGAAACGGACATGGTGTTCATCAGTAACAATAATTAGATTCAGCCCGGCGGGATTCGAGTGAGAAGAGGGGGAGGGGCGAGACCATTTCTCTCGCCGCCTCCGTTAAAAACAGAACCGACTAAAAAGCGTGCACAGCAGCATAAAAAAGACGAGGGAGAGGGGTGAAGTGAAAGGGGTGAACAGGGAAGTGAGGGGAAAGGGGGGGGGGTGTAAGCGGCGGGGAAAATTAAAAATAAATGCGCGTTCTTCGGAAGCTGTGGTACGGTAGACAGACTCAATTAATCCTCGCGGCCCCCCAAGATTTGTCGCCGACGTCAGCTCACACTGAATTGTTAGTCCCCCGAGTATTTTGCTGGGCGCGGCAAGGCGCGACGCCGTCACGCAGGGCCCAATGGAGGTGGATGGCGGGGCACTGCGGGGGGCGGCATGAGTACTAATTGGGGCACGATAGTGAGTAATGGGTAATGAGTAATGGGCTGCTCACCTGCAGGGCGGGCTAGAGCCCCCGCTGCATCAGATATGAGCGGAGTCGCTGGAGGAGGGGGTGCAGAGCGCGGCGGTGTCCCTCCCTCCCTCGCGATGTCGACGCGCGGCGCGACGGGAGGAGATGCGTCAGTCACTGACCCCCAGGCCTGCACACACACACACACACACACACACACACTGCCACCCCCTGCGTCCTCATCCGGCATGCAGCCACCCTCTGCTGCTGCTGCCCCTCCCCGAGCGCAGACAAAAATGGGTCGCTCGCTCGGTCCAGTTATTCGCCCCCCTTTGCCTCACTTTCGACCCTCTCCCCCCCCTCCTCCACGCCCAGCCTCTATTCGCCACCGCACCGCACTCCCTCGGCCACCCCTTGTTCCATCCTATCAAGCTCGGCCTAATGGCACTTCCTCTGAAAATCGGCCGCCAGCAGCGCGGCGCCAGTGGCGCCAGGCCCGCGCCCCTCGGAACCGCCAAACCGCACGCGGCTGTGAGGGGCCGTGCCGTGCCGTGCCGTGCCCTCTACCGCCCCCGGGGGCCAGTGTACTGTACGCATGACGAGGTGTGTGAGAGCGCAGCCGGGAGGCGTGAGGAAGAAGGGGGTGGGGGGGGTGAGGAGGGGGGAGAGAGAGAGAGAGAGAGAGAGAGAGAGAGAGAGAGAGAGAGAGAGAGAGAGAGAGAGAGAGAGAGAGAGAGAGAGAGAGAGAGAGAGAGAGAGAGAGAGGGCTCGTGGGGCCGCGGTGGGGCGCGACGGCCACCACAACATGTTCCAGAGGGATGGATACCTCCATAACAGAGGGGTGGCCCAGGCGGCGCCAGGGAGGAGGGGGGCATGAGGGCGGCGGGGAGCACACGCCCTGATAGGAACACCAGGGCCGCCCGGGGATGGAGGCGGGGGGTGGAATAAATAGAAGAGTCGGTGGCCCCTGCTGCTGCTGCGCCGCGCCCCGGCCCGACCCGGCTAGGCGCCACCACCTGCCGGCCTGCCGGACCGCAGGGGACCCGGCCCGGCCCGGCCCGGCCGGCACGCCCACAGAGGCTTAAATTCCGATCGGCGGCGGCGTGCCGCGTGCCGCGTGCCGCGTGCCGCGTGCCGCCACCACCGGCCGGCCGCGCCGCCTCGCACCGCCCCACAACACCCCCCTCCGCGCGGAGCAGGCCGAATGTGTTTCCAATAATCAACAACCATGACACGGCGACAGGACGGGGCGGCGCAGGGCAGGCCACGGCGCGCTGCAGGATGTGCAAACTGACGCCCTGCCCTGCCCTGCCCTGCCCTGCCCTGCCCTGCCCTGCCCTGCCCTGCCCTGCCCTGCCCTTCCCCTGCCCGCCCCGCCCAGCCACCTCTCTTCCCTTTCGCCGACCCGTTCCTCTTCCTCTTCTTGTCTCCCTCTCGATGGCGCCAGTGGCACCTCATATTCGGCAGAGGACCGGAATAGCAAAACGTGCGGGGAGGGAGGGAGGGAGGGAGGGAGGGAGGGAGGGAGGGAGGGAGGGAGGGAGGGAGGGAGGGAGGGAGGGAGGGAGGGAGGGAGGGGGAAGAGAGAGAGGGAGAGGGAGAGAGAGTGAGAGAAAGGGAGAGAGAGAGAGAACAAGAGATAGAAAGAGAGCCGAAGAGGGAGACAGATAGAGGGGGAAAGGGCCAGGAGGCGGAGCTGTCAGCGCCAAAGTGGAGGGCATGACTCTGATATATTTGTAGCGAAAATCGGTAAATCGGCGCTGCCGGCGCGTAAAATACAAAGACAGCGGAGAGTGTGAGGGATGGGGCGGGGTGAGGGGGCAGGCCGGCAGGGTGGAGACGGGCAACATGAAAGGGATGGGATTCGCGCGCAGCCGCCGCACAAATTAGTTCCTACGTCGGTCGCGGAATCGCCGCGCCAAAATAAAAAAGAAAAAAAAAGAGTGGTTTGAGGGGCCCAGACCTGACCAGGGCGAGACGGGTGCGGGACGGACGCGAGGCTAAAAGGGGAGGGGGAAAGGATTATCCTCCGGCCTATAGTCCAAAGCCGCACCAACTTTTTTTTTGTATCTAACCCCTATTTGTCCCCCATGCCGCCACTGAAGCCGGCCGACCGGAGCTTTTTATAATTACTCGACAATTCGGAAGTGTGGGAAGGGGGGCGGGGGGCAATACGAAGCAAAGCGCAGGCGCGACAAAAACAAAAAGAGATGCGGCCTGAGCGCCACCACCCCACCCAGCCCGCAGGAGCGGCTAGTTGTTCAGCACCATATGCCGCGGCGGGCGCGGCGGCGATGACCACTGCAATGGCTGGACGCCCCGCCCCACCCCGCGTCCACTCGAGGTTGAGTGGGGAGGTGAGCGAGCGGGCAGGCCGGTAGTGGCAGGGCTTCTGCTGCTGCAGGCTAGTGCTGCATGGTCAATGTGCCGGAAAACGAGTACCCACCGCGCCGCGGGGCGAAGGGGGAGGGAGGGGCGCTGAGGGGGGAAAGGGGGGAGGAGGGACGGGGACGGGACGCGGCGCTCTGCAGTAGCGGCGCACTGCCGCGCGGCACAAACTGGTTTCCCGTACATTTGAGCTCAGAGCGAAAAGACACGGCCAGTATAGCCGTGGCGCGGCCCGGCCCCGGAGCAGCTAAGTTACGGGGCAGTGTGCGCGGAGGGAAGTCCAGCTCACGGAGCCGCAATGAAATGCGCGGGCGTGGCGCGCGAGGACGTTGCGGGACAGGAAGCGACAGGGGGAGCGGGAAGGGAAAAGGGGAGCCTGGGGAGGTTTAATCGCTGAGCGAAGCGAAGCTATCCCCTGCATTGGGACCAGGGATGTAGTCGGTCGTGAGTCCGTCTGTCTGTCTGTCTGTCTGTGCATCCTCACCTCTTCTCCTCTGACACCCCAACAGGTTTCGTTAAAAGATATAGTTTTCCGTGATCTACTAATTACGGCGCAACTTAATCTGACCATGGTTTTCTGATCGATTGAGTTTGAAATTTTGGAACGAATTATTTGAATTGGAAGTTTCAATATTAGTATGTTGGCTGCAGCTGCCGTTTTTGGCTGGCGCCATCTAGCGGCAGGGCGCGGAACTACATCAACCGCCAGCCGCCCAGCCCCAGCCCAGCCGAATCCCACCTCAGTTTTTTTACAGCATTCAAACAAATGATTAAATGATCATTAATAGTCTTTTCACGTAATATGCAGTCTGAAGTCGCTTTTAAGGATGCGGACGTCGCTGCACGAAGTATCAAGTGTCGTCATTGTGTAGAAGTGTGGGTTCGAGTGATTTGTTGTTTGTTTACGTCTGTGGGTTGGGGAGGAGTGAGATGGGTAGTGCCTCAAAATACTTTTTATTGCGTTGGATTTGTGAAATGAACGTCACGGACTACTGAAATGATAGCCAGTATCGATGAAACTTTGTTGTGTTCTTCCTAGGTGAGTGAGTGACATAACCAAATAACATAGACAATGTTGTTTACACTGAAGCTGTGAAACTGTTCGGTGAACATTAGAGTATGGTCTGAGTATTGAAATTAGGTAATCCCATGGCCTGACAAGTGTGAGTTACTAACAGCAGTATGATTTCCTTATATTTCGTTTAATTCCATTTTGAATCCTTGCTTGATTCCCCAGCGTATTGATTTGTTATTGAGTCACCACAAGTTAACCCCAGCTGAACGATTTCTTTAGTGCGGTGTGGATGTTTAATTGTATTAGTGGAAGTGTGCCCATTTTTGACGTACAACAATAGGCATTTGTAATAAAAAAGAATAATAAGTTTGTTAATCGTAAACTGAATATTTGGTGTCTCATCATTCTACTAAAGATAATATATAAAAGTGTGGTTTAAACCTAACAAGAAACAAGAAAAGAGTTTGGGTATTACTTTGGTGAATTTTGTATCATTTTGTTCTTAACCTACTCCGTATTTCCCAATGATACGATTTCTGATCAAGCTACATTATGTGTTTACCAAAACTTACTCATTGATCCGTTATGCCTATGAATTCAGATTGAAGAAAGGTCACTCCACAAAGTTATTGATAGAGAAAAAAATTGTTTTGAAAACATGGTTATTTTAATGAGATTTGACTCTTACAAATATTAGGGGCGATACTGTTGATAGGATTTAGGTGAGAGACCGAACTTGTAATATATTAGTTATGCCAGGAGTGTTAACGTTAAAACAGTCTTTCTAAAACATTGAAGTGCATACTTATTATTACTATGTAGCCATATAACCATTGAAATGGCACAATTGTTTTGATTCTATCCTTAATAGTTGACATTCATTTCAAAATAAATACGCCTCATCATTTAAAGGTCCCGAGTATCTTTGTGAATGTCTTGCTTGTATTTTAAAGTTACTGGCCTCTGTTACAATATTACTTGCAATGTCTTTTTAAATCATACACTGCAAAACCAACAGTCAACTTTGTACACTGATCCTAATGTGCACTTCAAAGTATGCATTAGGAAGTGCATGCCTGCCATGGTATGCACTTGGAAGTACATGGCTGCTATGGCATAGTGCTATAGTAAGTACACATTTCCAACTGCATGGCAAGGCATGCACTTTCTAATGCGTGCCTTGAAGTACATATTAGGAACAGTGTACTAAGTTGACTGTTAGGTTTGCAGCGTATTTTAAGTGACCCATCGCTGGCTAACTATGGATTGATGTGAGTTGGTTTGAGGGCAAACTTAATTCAGAAGGATAAGGAATGAGAGGTAGTGAGGGGGGAGAGAGAGGTGGGGACTGTCAGCATGTGATGCAGGTGCTTTCTTTCTAAACATGTAAATGATACTTAGCCCCTGATCTCGGATGGGTCAGGCAGGGTAAAATAGAGGGGGTGAGAGGGGGGGGGGCACCACTCCGAATTGCGGCGCTACCTGGCCAGCGCGACAGCGCCTATCTGCAGGGCCGGGGCCGGCCAGTAAATGCAGTTGCTTGAACAGCGGCGCGCGTCGCGAAGGGGATTCCACCAAGACTGCAGCGGTCTGGGGAGGGGGCGGGGAGTTCTGCCCGAATTACGGCGCAGTGCGCAATAGGTTGCCTACCCGCCTCGGCGCAGTAAAAAAAATAAATCCGCTATCTCCTGTAGGGCAACACCAGCACCAAATTTCCCTCGCGCTTATTACTTTATTTAATTTATATTTCAAAAAAAAATATAATAATTTGCATGGACAGGTGGCTTAGGTTAGGTTGGATGGGTGTCCAGATGTCCCCGCACAGGACAACCGCATTTTGGAGGCGATCCCATCGGGTTGTATTGGACTTCTGACTTCAGGAACCGAACCGGCAAGGGTAATTGTGGCTTGCCTCCTCCTACAAAGATGTTTCCTGCCTCCTACTCCCATGTCCCTTCCCCCCCCCCTCTGCTCTCTTCTTTTCCTCCGTAATTGACTGACTGACTTGAAGGTTGCCTACCAAAACGGCGGTTGGGTTGAAACCGTCCCTCATTTTTCCATTTACACTTCGCTCAGCAACTACGTGCCTGCCGCACGTACTCCTAGTTTAGGGGGGGGGGGAGGAACTGCAGACCGCCCGGCCCCCGCCTCGCGCACCATCACCACGCGTAACAGCAGCATTCGAACACCTCGTCGGGGTGCGCCGCCTACCCCGCCCCGCCCTACTTCACCCCCAGCGATCTCGGCCGACATCGGTCCTAGGGGCGCACATGGTAGGCAGAGGACGGGCGGCCCGCGGCGCGGCCCGGCCATTGTGCCCAATGGGGGCGCGTTAGTGCGGGACTGGGCGGGGCGGGGCGGGGCGGGGCGGGGCGGCTGGAGCGTTTGCGGTGTCCCGGACCAGGCCGGGCCACTGAGCTGGCCAGCGTGGGGCAGGCGGGGAGGCGCGGCGCGGGGCAGCAGGTGGAGGGTTCGATCATCGTTATGACGGTACGAGAGCGTTTGCAGGAAACTGCCGAGGGTCGCTCTGCCCCATCACTGTGAGAAATTCTTGTACCGGTACGGGAAAATTTTCCATGAGAGGTCTTGCACAATTACGATTCATATTGTAAATTTTTTATGACTATACGTATCAACTCAGATTCGATTGGTGAGCGAACAAAGTCGAAAAGTGTAAAGTCGTACATGTACGAGATATGTCGTACATAGTGAATTACAAAATATATTGTACATCTACGGAAATATTTCCCACAGTGATCCGCGTTGTGACGGCAGCGGGGCCGCAGCGGAGTAACCGCGTGCACCACCACAATACGTTTAATTTGCAACCTTGAACAGAAGCAATAGCGGCCATTTATCAGCAGCAGGATGGCAACGGAGAAAGAAACTAAAAAGGTGATTGAAAAAGAGATGAGGGAGAGAGAGGCAGAAAAAGGGGTGAGAGGGAGAACGGGTGAGGATGTGAGTCTGTTGTGCAGGGCCGTGCAGGAGATGGGGATTGGGGCTGAAGGAACAGACCAGCCTCTCAGCCGGCCTGCCCTCCTCCACCCTGCCCCGCCCCGCCCCGCCCCGGCCTGCCGTTCGGCTCAGAGAGCACGGTGACGACGTAGAAGTCCTCCCGGCGCGGCTCTTCCGGAAGGAAGCAGCCCCTTGCTCCGCACGCCGAGTTGGTGGAGAGCTAAAGAGGGCCGGGCCATCCCTAGAGGACCAGTGTGCGCGACCCAATTATCTGCGACACGCCCGCCGAACGAGTATTGGCCACCGAGGCGGTGGCAGGCAGGGGCAGCGTTCAGAACCCTAACAAAGATAGCAGCTTTCAAATCGAAAAGAATACGAAGTAAAAATCGACATTCAGTTTTTAGCAGATGACAAATAGTATCAGCAGCATAGAGAAAATCAGCAGCATGTACTGAAGAAAAGTTAGCGTTAAACGTGGTCAGAAAAGCGTTGAAAGTCTGAAGTATTAGTCAGGAGGGCGGGTGAGCGTGCTCGCTCGCTCACTTGCTTGGAAGACATAAAAGCGTATTGTGATGTTCAGGCTGCTGATAGGAAATCGGAGCGACACTTACATGCTGCTGCCGGCTCCAGCCGCCGCCGCCAAAACACAGGAGCACGCGCGCGCGCTGCGCACACTGCACCCCACGCTCTACGACCTACGCCAGCGCCCTACGCCCAACGTCCCGCACCTAACGCCTCGCGAACAACACCCCGCGAAAAACGCCTCACGCCTCACGTTAAACGTCTTGCGTCAAACGTTGAAAGTCGTCTGCTTTCACGTTAGCGTTGGTATTAACGTTTGCGTTTTTTTTTCGTTGTAAAAGTAATTCGAGCAGTAATCCAGACCCGGGCAGTTATTGCACCACGACGGTCGCGGAGTCGCGGACAGCACAGGGTCGAGGTCTGCACACGCACACGCCATATGAAGCCGCGCTGCGCTTCGCGCTTCGCGCACCCAGACGAATCCGAGTCCGGCTCTCCCGCTGTTCCGATATCCTCCCACCACGACAAGTCCTCCGCGAGGTGAGCGAGCGGGGCGCACAGCACACAGCGCAGGCCAAGAGGGGGCAAATTTCCGGGAATATTTCCCCGCGCTGCCTCACTGCATAAGGGCGCGCACGCGGCGCAGCCCACGCCCGGCAACTGTTTCAATACACAACTCGCAAACGCGCGCGGGGCAAATCCGATTGCTCCGTTTCAAAGGACGCCGCGCCACGCCGCGCCGCGCCGCGCCAGGAGTAGGGGCTGTGCTGCTGTGTGTGTGCAGTGCGCCACGCAGCGCGCAGCAGTGCGAGGGGCCCGCCGCTGCACCGCGCCGCTGCACCGCGCCGCGCCGCCGCCGTCGCCAGCAGCAGGAATGCGTTTGCTGATTTTGAGTAAAAGCGCTCGCGAGGCCAGACATGCGGCAAATTTTATCGGCGCCGATTTGGCAACAGCGCGCCATCGGGTCTGGCTAAATCATAATAGTAGTATAAATTTGTTCGCGAGGCAGTAGGTGCCGCAGCAAAAAGCAGGCTGCAGCCTGGCCACCGCCATACTAAATGATCCAGGAAGCGGAAGAAGGGGATAAATTGATTTGACCCCTAAATGAGATTTTTAGTGGCTGTTAATCTCCAACATAAAACACACATTTCCAGAAAAAGAATTTCACTTAGGTGCCATAGTTTCTGAGATATAAACAAATGAAAAATGAGTCAGGAGGACTTGGCTCACTTTGCTGAACGCTTTTACTAGTATAAGGAGTCAATTGTAATTGACTCTTGGTAACGTATTGGAATTTGGAGACAACTAATGTTGACTTAAGTTGTCTCCAAATGTTAACGAATATCCACCAAGGCTGGTCTCCTCACCAAGATGTCTCCTTTAGTATTTATCGGAAAAAGGAGTCAAGATGGTTTAACTCTTAAGAATATCATAATATTTGGAGACAACTCTACTTATCTCTTTTTGCTGTAGGTTAACATTTTCCTGTTTATCTAGCCTTTACAGGGCTCAAACCGATAAATATATGCAGACGAGAGCGAAAATTAGCAATGAAGTGACATCACAGCTAACCTTTACCCCTCCTAACGGTCTCAAACGCTAACATAAAGTTTCTAGATAAACGTTTCGTTTCAACTTCTGGAGATATCTTTCTACGTTTCATGACGGAAGACGCATGAAGGCGCTCACATAAATGAATCTTTTGACCTGTCAGATCAATCCAAAGGCAGCAAACCGAAATAAACTGTTATTTTTCTCCAGCAGCACCGCACCAGGCTATGCGTATGCGTACTTCAAATTCGTCTGCTGAGATACGACACAAACAAATCGGTGCTTTCTCTGTTCTTTTCCCCTGATCTGGCAGAGAGACACGCCTCTCACGCCAGGATATTACGTTTCGAGCAAGATGATTGGACGGTGTTTTTGGCTTTCCCTGCTTGCACGGGATTGGTCAAGCGTCCCGGCTGCATGGTTCGCGCGGTTTTCTCGCTTGGTGGGTCGTAGAGTTTAAATTCAGCTGTGATATTAAATAAAAAATAAGGAACCAAGTGATGGCTGGGAAGCGGAAGGGGGGCGTAACTCGGAGTAAGTAAAATTTGCTGATTTATTGATCGGTTTGTGCTTTTTACTTTCGCTTTGTCGCTATGTTTCCAAATGGGTGTTAAAGAAAAGGGTTAGGGTGGTTTGTAACTTCTTTTCGCTGTCACATATCGTTTTCACAATGTTTCCTCTATATCCTCTAACGTTTACAATTCATGAAATATTTTTCTTCATATGGAATGAATATCCACTCTACTTGCCGCTTGTGATGCTATTGGTGATCTGCTCTGTGCCATCCACTCAGGTTATGTGTTCATGAAACTAATTAGTTTGTGATTTCTTTTTTTAGAATCTCACGATTGCCCGGCGAAATCAAGTCGAAGAACAAGAAGTAATGCAGAAGTGAAGGAAAATGTGCCTCCAGACAACCAGCAACCTTCAGGTACTTTCCTTTTTTTTTTAATTTCTAGTGAAATGCATGATAGTTTCCCTGTTTTATAAGATAATGTTATTTGCCTCACCCATGAATCAACTGTGGCGTTATAGACTTGAGACTGTCCTTTATATCTTATCCCTTTGATTTATTTTAATTTTTTTAAACACTTTGTTTGTAGGCAGTCATTTTTGTGGCGGACCATTGGCTGGAAGAAAATCGTCATTTGTTCCCCCTACCAGAACTCTTCGTCAAATAGCAGGTACATTAGTTTCAGAAACCCTTCGATTTACCATAGAATTAAATTTTATTTTCTAGATGTAAATATTATTCTTGACCTACTGGCAACCACTAATCTGTCAGTGTTTGTGTCAATATCTAGAGATCAAAACAGTTGCCTTTCTAAATTATTTTCAGCAATACAATTTAATGTTTTTAATCTTTTACAGATGCAGCAGGATCCAACATATCTGTATCCTCAATGGTCGAGGAACCTAATGCAAGTTCTTCAAGTTTTCCTCTTAACAACAAAGGAAATAACATCGGTCTTGTTCCCCCCACTCATGGGAGTTCTGACATCAGAAATAGCTCAACACAGCCTGGTATGTTGTTTACATTTTGCAGTTTTTTGTTGCATGAGGTACTGTTAGATGCGTTGAGCAGTGGACGATGAATAAAAGGAGAGATGCTTCCGAGTAGAATGTCAAACCATGAGTGACGAGTTTATTGCACAGATCAAACAGGTAAACTACATGGTCGCCCAGGTGGCGCTGGTGGTCAAGACAAATGACAACTGCAAGTCAAGCAGAAGCTTAGCAGCTTAAAAACAATAACACCCCCTCATAAGATGCTAAGTTAAAAAAAAATAAAATCCCGTAAAGCCACAAGTTAAATCACAAAGGATATAACGGGAATCATGGATATATGATCCTTAAATCACAACAAAATAAAATCACTACAAAAGGCCTGTGGCAAAAATAAAAAATTAATTATACATAAAGAGCAATGGCCTTTATCAGTCTAAGGCAAAAGTGCCTGGCAAAGTGCCTCACAATCAACAAAACCTAACAAAAGAAAATTGATGAGAGGAGTGGCAAAAATTAGCTGCACAATAAGTACAAAAGGCAAAATATCACAAAAATAAAATGCAAAATATCACAATGGAGAAAGTAAAAAAAAATGTTACACAATAGGTGAAAAAATAAATTAATTGAAGTCACAAATCAGGTTGACATAATTTGGTAAAGGAAAATCACAGTCAAGTAAAAGTCAATATCAGGTGGTCAATATCAGGTAGTCAAGCATTGGACAATCCAAGTGAGCGGATGAGCTCAGCAAGCTTGACGTGGGGCAGAGGCTTGGTGCAGATGTCGGCTACATTGGACTCTGATGGTATGTGCTCCAGTGTCACGGATCCATTTGACACACAGTCCTTTACAAAATGGTAGCGGATCTCTACATGCCGCAACTTCTTGGCTGAGCCTTGTTGTTTTGCCAAGGCGACTGCTCCCTGGTTGTCACAGTGGATTGTGACACAGGTGGGGGGAACTCCTAGGACCTCACTGCGCAGCTGTATGATGCCTCGTGCGTTGCGTGCAGCTTCTGAGAGGGCAACATACTCGGCCTCGGTCGAGGAGAGCGCTACATGTCTCTGTTTCTTGGCTTCCCAACTGATTGCAGCATCTCCCAAGCAAGCCACAAAACCAGTGTAGGATTTCCTGTTGACAGGACACGTACCCCAGTTGGCATCAGAATAAAAGCGTAACTCACAACCTGACCTGGAATACTGAAGTCGTAGCTTCCTTGTCTCCTTCAAGTATCTCAAGACACGCTTCGCTGCCTTCCAATGTTCTTCCTTCGGCCTCTGGTTGAACTGGCTAAGCGATGAGACTGCATAACAAATGTCAGGTCGAGTGAATACGGCTAAGTACATTAGAGAGCCAACCAGCCTTTGGTATGGTGCATCACAGTCCTTAGCCTCAGTGTCATCAGACAGGACACCCGTCATTGGAGTTCGGTGCCCATTGCAGTTTTCCATGTTGAACCTTTTCAACAAGCTGTTAATGTAGGCTTCTTGGTCCAACTGAATGGCATCCTCGGTCATGGTGATTCGAACTCCAAGGTAATCCTTTACTGGTCCAAGATCTCTAATCTTGAATCTTTCTGATAGTCCCTTCTTCGCAAGGTTGGTCAGCAACACACTGTTTGAAAAGAGAACAATATCGTCAACATATACAGAAACAACAATGAGTTTCTCACCATTATGTCTCATGTAGATGCTTGGCTCAGTCACAGACTGTTTGAAATCCATATCAAGTAAGGCTGAGTGGAGAGTACAGTACCAGGTTCTGGATGCTTGTTTAAGCCCATAGATGGCCTTTCTTAAGCGAAATACCTCCTCATTTCTTCCCATTCCCTCTGGTAACTTGATGTAAACTTCTTCTTCAAGTGGTCCTTGCAGGAACGCCGTCTCCACATCCAAGTGAGTGGTTCTCCAGCCGAGTTTGGCAGACAAGGCGAACAGCATTCTGATACTGGACAGAGACACTGTGGGGGCGAAGGTATCAAAATAGTCGACTCCTGGCGCCTGGGAAAAACCTCGTGCTACCAACCTCGCCTTGTATCGAATGGGCTCCCCAGAGGCGTTCTTCTTGAGCTTATAAACCCACTTAGTTGATACTACGTTTTTACCTTCAGGCCGCCTTACCTTCTCCCAAGTCTCGTTTTCTTCCAAACTGCGAAGCTCCTCGTGCATAGCTTCCTGCCAATGTTTACTCTGGGGTCCGTCTAGAGCTTCTTGCATAGTCACAGGATCAGCCGGTTCTGCACTTGTCATGAATGCAGCGTCATAGGGAACCTTCTTCTTCCTCTGCCTTTCTGGGTAGCGGCGCTCCTTCTCTTTTTCTTCACTTTCAAAGCCAAGGAAGTCTTCACCATCACTATAATCAGCAAAAGGAATATCATCATCAGAGTCAAGGAGTACAAACTTTGGATCAGGAACTTTAAATCCTTTAAGTTCTTTTAACGGTTCAGGTTCCACTGTGGTTTCCACGATCACTTGTTCTTCGATCAATGTGGCTGGCTGAAAATCAATATCAGCGACCTTCCCAAGTCCTGGTGTATCATATTCCATGAACTCAGCATCTCTGGATCGCACCACTTTCAAGCCATTTTCCAAATCCAAAAACCTGTAAGCTTTAGAGGTCTCGGAATATCCAATTAGCATCATCTTTTCAGATCTCCAGTCAAGCTTCTCAATCTTCTCATCGGGAATCTTAACCATTGCTGTACAGCCAAAAACTCTAAGGTGATTTAATTTCACAGGTTTACCTGACCAAATTTCCTGCGGAAGTTTTCCATTCAGGACTGATGAAGGACTCCTATTCCTCAGATAAGCAGCACATGCCATGGCATCTGCCCAATACTTCTTTTCCAATCCAGCTTGAAACAAGAGGCATCTGGTCATGTTCAAAATGCTTCCGTTAGTCCTCTCAGCAATCCCATTCTGCTGTGGCGTGTAATCACAACTCCTCTGATGAATCATGCCTCTCTCCTCAAAGTGAGCCTTGAACTTGCCATTGACATACTCCGTTCCATTGTCTGAACGAACAACTTTGATCTTCCTACCCGTCTGGGTCTCAACCTGATTCTGGAACTTAACAAAGGCATCAAAAGTATCAGATTTCCTTTTAAGAGGCAAGAAAAATACCTTACGGCTGTAGTCGTCAGTGATAAGCAGGGCGTAAGATGCTCCTCCAACAGACTCTGTCCTCATCTTGCCGATCAAGTCAGTGTGGACCAAATCCAGTAGGCCCGTGGACCGTTCAGACTTGCCCCTCGGAAAGTTTTTCCTCTTCATTTTTCCAGCACAACAGGTTTCACATACTGGGGGGTTCGAGTCCACTCGTCCAATGTCCAACTGAGATTGAAGCCGCTGTAACGTCTGGACACAAGGATGTCCCATCCGCTTGTGCCAGAGTTCTTGCTTGTTGAGACCTCCGGTCATGAAGGCAGATCCAGAAGACTTCTTTTCTGAAACATCTTGGTAAAACACAAATAAGTTCCCTTCTCTCTCAGCCTCAAGAAGGACCTTTCCATTAGGATCAAGAACAGTGCATTTCTTCTTGGAAAATTTAACTTGAAGACCATTTGAAACAATAGCTGGCACTGAAAGGAGGTTAGTCGTCAACTCAGGAACGAAGAGAACTCCTTTTGCTAGGAGTCTATTGTCCTTCTCCCCATACACAACTTCTCCTTTCCCGACACAAGCTATTCTAGCATTATTAGCAACAGAGACCCATTGATTAGCCTCACTAATACTGCTGAAAGCTCCCCTGTCCTTTGCCATTGTTCTCGTGCAAGCAGAATCAATAACCCACTTGATGCGGCGCAGCCGCTCATGTGCTACTTTGAATGCAACATTCTCGTTGCCTTCACTCCACTTATGATCTATCACGAGCATACATTCATCTTCTGAGTCTTGAATACACTGATCATCAGACTTATCCTTTGCAATAAAGGCCTTATTTTGCTTACCAATCTTCTGACCTGTCTTCTGCTTGTCCTTGTTGGGACCCGGCCCCGACCCACTTGATCCATTCGATCCATTCCCAGAGCCTTTCTGGTTTTGAAGTAACTTCTTGAACTTCGCACATTGTTGGCGGAAGTGGCCGACTTCCTTGCAATGGAAACAAGCCTTCTTGTTGTTCTTCTTTCCAGAACCCTTGTTCATGGTCAGCATTGCAACTTCATCAGTTGAGTCTCCTGTGAACATTTTACAGTTTAAAATCTTCCCTCTCACAAAATCTGAAGTTAGCTTTTCATCTTTACTACTGTCGATAGCCATTTGAAGAGGTTGATACTTTTCACTGAGTCCAATTAGCATGATGTATGCAATCAGCTCATCATCTAAATTCTTTCCAGAATTGATCAACTGTTGATTGAGAGTAGCAATCTCACTCAAATACTCGTCAACACTCTTAAACCTATCTTCTCTGACAGTGAACAATCTCTTGTACAGACCCATGGTGCTCCTGACATTCTTCTCTCCATAAAGCTTCTCTAACCTCTCCCATGCCTCCTTCGGCTTGCCATCGTAATTCCAAAGGGTAGGCTGAATCTCTGGAGCCACATTCCAGTAGATTTTGAAGAAAGCTTGATTATTCTTCGTTTCATCTTGACTAACATTGGCAACTACAGACCACAGGGAACCCTCACTATTGACTAGTATCCCCTTCATGGCGAACTTCCATGACTGGTAGTTCTCCGAGCCAGTCAGCTTCTGCTTGTCGGCCAAATTATAGTTAGAAACTACAAATTGCGTGGTCGTCCTTCCTCCATTCCCGTTCCCATTACCTCCATTTCCATTGCCGTTGTTAGCCATGGCGGTTGAGGTAGATCAGGGACGATGAAGGTCAAGGTCAGCCTCCGAAGTCCAAGATGGCGAATATCAAACACGTTCCAGGTTTTCTTCAAAGCACATGTGTCTGGGCCACATAACCTGTTAGATGCGTTGAGCAGTGGACGATGAATAAAAGGAGAGATGCTTCCGAGTAGAATGTCAAACCATGAGTGACGAGTTTATTGCACAGATCAAACAGGTAAACTACATGGTCGCCCAGGTGGCGCTGGTGGTCAAGACAAATGACAACTGCAAGTCAAGCAGAAGCTTAGCAGCTTAAAAACAATAACAGGTACACTAAAATTCAAAGTCAATTTAATTCTGAGCTTCAGATTCTAAGTTGGAATTTTATCTTGTTAATTTTATATTGAGATTATGTGAATGTTTATTTATTTATTTTTACTTTGTCAGGGGTGAGTTCTATTGAAAAAGGAAGTTGTGAAGAAGCTGCCAAGCCCCCTCAAAGGAAGGAAAGAGGGCAATTTGTGCCACCAACAAGGATTAGTGATTTATCATCTGTTGCTGGTTGTAGTACCTCAACTGAGACTAATGCAGATAAAAGTATATTCCAGTGCCCATTTATTTGTATTTACAGAACTTAAAACTGCTCAATGTTTTAATATACTGTTTGTTGCCTTACAGGAAATAGATCAGCTTTCTTTAGACCAACATATACTGTTGATTCGGACGATTCAGAGGCAGGCATTGTGTCAGGGTCCGAATCAGGTCCCCAAGTATCTTTTGTTCCTACAAGGATTAGTGATTTATCATCTGTTGCTGGTTGTAGTACCTCAACTGAGCCTAATGCAGATAAAAGTATGTTTCAGTGCCCATTTATTTAAATTTACAGAACTCAAAAACTGCTCAGTGTTTTAATATTGTTTGTTGCCTTACAGGAAATAGATCAGCTTTCTTTAGACCAAAATATACTGTTGATTCGGACGATTCAGAGGCAGGCATTGTGTCAGGGTCCGAATCAGGTTCCAAAGTATCTTTTGTTCCTTCGCATGAAGATAGTTCTGAAGACGATTCAACAGATGGTTTTGAAAGCAAAGATGATGCAGATAAAGTCAATACAGATGGTGAACAGAAAGGTGGTACAGAACAGACAGATGGAATAGAACAGACTTTGAGGAGAGACAATCATAGTGCAAATGACTCCATCAGTCAAGATTCTGGAAGTGAAGATAGTGAAACTCAGAGACAATCACGGTCAAGAATGCGAAACCAAGATGGCAATTCTAAGCGTTCAAGAGTCAAGAGAAGATTACGGCAACCCATATCTGCTTCAAGACTTGAGAGGAAAGAAGCTCGAAACTCTGGTGAAGCCTATGTCACAATGAAAGGGAAACATGTTCCTGCAAGAGCTCCAGCTTCACTTCCAAAATGCCAAAGAGACTGTGCTACAAAAATAACACCTGAAATTGCCTCTCACCTATGTGATGGCCTGTGGAAGGGCCTTGCTGATCATAGCAGGCGTTCTTCTTTTGTAGCTAGCTTAATTGATGTAAATCCTAAGGCCTCCCAGAAGTTAAACTCCTCAACTCCTCCCAAAGGTAGAAAACCTAAAACTTACTCTTACAAGTATCACTTGTCTGTTAATGGGGAAAGAGTTCAGGTTTGTAAGGGATGCTTTTGCAAAGTTCTTAATGTATCTTCTAAGTTTATTGAAATTGCTTTACATAAAAAGTTATCAAATGTTGCTGGTCTTGTTGGCAATGACAAGCGGGGCAAAACATCATCGAGTTCTGTGAGTGAGAGACAGCGTCAAGAGGTGAAGGACCATCTTAACTCATTTCCTCACTACGAATCTCATTATGCTCGCAACAAAACTGACAAGAAGTTTTTGTCAAATAATCTTACTCTAAAGATTATGTATGATGATTATTGTAAGAAGCACTGCTCGACCACCCCAGTTTCACGTTGGATTTATGAAAAGGAATTCCATGAGATGGGTTTAAAAATCAAACCATTTAAAATGGACACTTGCAATACATGTGACAAATTAGCAGCAGAAATTATGTATGCTAGCAATGATGAAGATAGGAATTCAAAACTGGAAGAGCAGAAAATTCATCATACTAAATGGAAACTGGCACAGGAAATTAAAAATAAAGATATTAAAGAAGCTAAGAAGAATGAAAAGGTTGAAGTAATTTGCTTTGACCTCCAACAGTGTTTGCCAACACCACACCTCCAAACATCAATAATTTTCTACAAGAGGCAGCTGTGGGTGTATAATTTGACAGTGCACATTTGTTCAAATGACAGAAGTGTACACAATATGTGGCACGAAGGGGAGGGAGAGCGTGGACCCAATCAGATTGGTTCCGCTCTTTACCACTATGCCCTTGGTCTCTCAGATGATATTGAACATTTAGTGCTTTGGTCGGACACATGTGGAGGCCAAAACAAAAACAGCATTGTCACTGCTGCCCTTCAAACTATTCTAAAGCATAAACAGTCTCTGAAAGTGATTGATCAAAAATTCCTAGTCCCTGGGCACACTCATCTTGAGTGTGACAGGGACCACTCAGTCATAGAAGCTAAGAAGAAACAGGCTACTTCCATTTTTGTTCCAAGAGACTGGTTTAATTTGGTAGAGACAGCCAATAAGAAATTTTCTGTGAACCGGTTGACGCAACAAAACATGCTAAACTTCAAGGCTTTACTTAAAGGTCGTGATAGCCCCCTTGTGAAGAGAGCCAAAAATACATCGGGGGAAATATTTTCATGGAAAAAGACTGTTTGGTTGAGGCACTCTAGGGAGCTGGGTGACGGGGTGGTTGCTTACAAGGAATCATTTAAGGAAGAGGAGAGTTTTAAGTTATTAAACATAAGAAGAAGGAAGACAGGACAGTTGATGCTTCAGCCAGGCTTGGCTTACAGTGACCCAGTGCCCATTAGTGCAAACAAGAAGAAGGATTTGTTGAGTTTACTCTACCTTATTGATCCTGAATGTCATTCATTTTATCATGGCCTCAGATCAGCTGATCAAGATGATGTGGACCCTGACCTTCGGGGTGAAACTGATGAAGATGAAAGTGAAGGAGAATAATTAGATGTTCCTTTTTGTATGTTGTGATATTATCTTGTACTCTCTCCAGTAACATGTTAATACTAACGTGATATTTTTATTTTGTTATGTTTAGCTTTATCTAGGTATAATGCTGTATCTGAAAATTTCAGTTTTGTTTAGTTCAGTTTTATCTTGGTGTTACGTGTTAATACTTTATCTGAAGCTATACTTGTTTTATGTAGGAGTGATTTTATATACACTGATTTCCCTAATGTGAATAAACAAGAAAATGTTTTTGGTTTCTAAATCTGTTTACTAAGAGTGCTCCCACAACGTCTCGCAGGTAGATAACTTTCTTGACAGACTTCTCAGAGATGCGGTGGAATAATTGTTAGGGCCGAAGTTATTTAGAGAGGGCAAGTCTGATTCTATAAAACAAAGTCAACTCGAGTACCAAATAATGCAATTTTGTTGTAGTGATAATAATATTATACTTAATTAATAATTCTGAACCTAAACTTGGCAACCTCAGCAAAAAAAAATTACATTTTTTAATACTCAAGTTGACACTATTCAATAGAACAACACTTCCCCTTTTTAAATAACTTTGGTCCTAACAATAATTCAACCTAATCTCTGAGAAGTCTGTCTAGAAAGTTACCCAACTGCAACACATTGTGGGAGCGCCCTAACTCAATATTTTTATACCTGATCCGATCCCGAATTCACTTTGTCAGGAAGATACTAACTGAACTTCTTGCATTGATTCTATCAAATTAGTTTACCTACTTTGAACACTGACAAATGAAAGGCAACAGAAGCAATTCACAACTCATAAAAACACAGACAGTTAGGCTGATTTAAGTGCTGTCATTCAAAAGCAAAGCACACAAGCTTTGTTTTATAGAGGACAGGCAAATAATAATAAAAATGTTTTTGTAGAAAAAGAAATTTATTAAAGTACAGTACAAAAACTTTCAGAATATGGTGGTTGGGTTCAATGGAAATAATTAAAGGTTGATACTCTTTACTTCAAAGTAAATATGATCCAAAGGAGAATAAAATAATACTGATTTATCAATAAGATAAATTAAGAGATTCAAATACGCAATTTAATGACATGTTGTAAATTGATTCAATCACTCCTTTTCTTTACTTGATCTGCCAGCCACTAATATAATTATAATGTAGCACTTACAGAAAGTCATTTAATTTTCCCTTTTAAATTTCATTTTTATTCTTTTTAAAAGAAAGTATAGCAATCACATAGCCAACAGGTTAGGTGGGCTATAATAAATTGCACGGGACAGGTTTTTAGATATAGTTTTAAAGGCATGATGTTGATGCTTGCAGAGAAAAGCGATAAACTAAGCTGCTTAAGGAAACTGAACTGGCACGGTTATTTATTAAAGTCTTTAAGTCACTGATATCTATCAAACGCCGTTCAAAATTTATTTTGTTGGGTCTTGATTTACTTCTCCAAACAAGAGCAGACGACGCTACTTGTTCAGTGACACCAACCGCACAACGACTCTTAGCCCTCTTAGCACTGTAAGGCGTCTTTTCGTTTTACTCTTTCCTTGTACGGGGTTGGTGACCCTAGTTTCGGCTCTCGCTTTGATTTCGAGTTCGAGTTCTAGACTCAATCGTATTATGTTTTGTTTATTATTGTGTATGTTCTGAGAGTGAGAATAATTAGCAGAAGCAGAAATTACGAGTTACAAGTTATTTTAGTAGTGTCTCCTTAATTTGCGCACGTTTATTACCGCTTGGTTATGTACCGGTGCAACTCTCAATAACAAAAAAAGCTGTACTTTCTTCTTTTCGGATTATGAGGAGTAATCTACAAAGGTAACCTCACAGCTACTAGGGGTTCTGATATAAAAACGGATGCACATTGGCATGCAATGGAGATAACTTGACTTGTCTCCTTATGTAAATGTGCTGCAAAGGAATTCAAGTAAAGATGGCTCCTTTTTCCACAGTCAAAGATCAGCCACCATTTCAAGTGAGTCAACTTCACATGTCTCCAAATTCTAAAATATTATAAAATGAGTTAACTGGTGATAGCTCCTTTTGTATTGATGGAAGGAACATGTCTCCAAATTCCATTCAGTAATTTGAGATAACTCGTCTTGTCTCCTTTTACGCTAATTTTTACGGGAGACATCTCTTTGATAACAAGGAAGGGTCGAATTGACAGCGATTCCACCCTGCTCACCTTTTGTTACATATTTCAAAGAATTAAAATGCATAGGAACATTTCAACAATTTTTTAAATCATTGACGTAAAACAGTTTTTAGTGATTTCTGAAAAATGATTGTTTTGGAGATGACCCCTTTTTCCGCTTCCTGGATCAAATGTACTTGCATTTAGAAATCAATTTTTTTTTCAAAATACCATTTTACTGGAAATAAGCCGGACAAAGAGAAATGGCGATAATGTTTCAATGACATGCAGAGCGCACACCAAAATCAAGTACGATACCTGACAGCTGGGGTTATAAACCGTAGGCAGGTTCAAATGACTATAATCAATGATACAAAGCCATACAAAGCGTTGTAATGATAAGCAAGTTAAAGGTGTTTACGCATTTTCCTGCATGTAAAGCGCGTCCCTGCAGCTTGCTTGCTGTGAAACATGCTGCCCTGGGTAAGGTCTTGTTTCGGGTGGGGCCAGGCCGGATGGAGAGACTGGACCCCAGCCTCTCTAGGGCCGGGTCGTGTCGCCCCACAAGCGCTTGCTGCAGGAGCTCTCGCATGTCCTCGTTCAGGCCGGATAGAGAGACTGGACCCCAGCCTCTCTGGGGCCGGGTCGTGTCGCCCCACAAGCGCTTGCTGCAGGAGCTCTCGCATGTCCTCGTTCAGGCCGGATAGAGAGACTGGACCCCAGCCTCTCTGGGGCCGGGTCGTGTCGCCCCACAAGCGCTTGCTGCAGGAGCTCTCGCATGTCCTCGTTCAGGCCGGATAGAGAGACTGGACCACAGCCTCTCTGGGGCCGGGTCGTGTCGCCCCACAAGCGCTTGCTGCAGGAGCTCTCGCATGTCCTCGTTCAGACAGTACGGAGGCCGCAGGTACAGAGCCAAAGGCAAGCGGAGTAAGGGGAGGGGCCGGGGCGAGCTGGGGCTCAGAGGCACCAGGGTGTCAAGTTCACACGCCGAAGATCAAAGTTCAAGGTCCCCGTGCGAGAGGGAAAGGTATAAGGGAAGCTCAGCGGGGCGCGGTGGGGTCGGGCCGCTCTGGGGGAGGGGACGGTCGACGCCACCGCTGTGTTCTACTCCAAAGGAGGGCGGTGGCAGTATAGAGCCACCCTCCGTCCCCTCAAAAAGGGGGAAACAAAAAAATTAACTCCAACACCAACCACATTTCAAAGAGCGTCTCGTGCTGCAAATGGTTCAGAGACACAACACTTTATCAATTTCATTTTTATACTCCACGAGACTGCGCTGTCGGTGGCTTAGGTGGCCGCGGCCAGGGGAGGAATCTACCGCAGGTGGCGCGTGCGGGCGGCGCCCGCCTCCCCGCGGAGTGTGACGTGTAACTCCCCGCCGTCGTTTGTCGACATTCATATGGTCTTACGTGCGGGCGAGGCGGGGTGCACAGAGAGAGAGAGAGAGAGAGAGAGAGAGAGAGAGAGAGAGAGAGAGAGAGAGAGAGAGGGAGAGAGAGAGAGAGAGAGAGAGAGGGAGAGAGAGGGAGTGAGAGGGGGAGAGAGAGAGAGAGAGAGAGAGAGAGAGAGAGAGAGAGAGAGAGAGAGAGAGAGAGAGAGCGGGTGGTTTCCAAAGTTACGGCGCGCCGCTCGCGGAGGGTGAATGAATCAGAGGAGGGGAGGCACATGAGGCGCGACGAATAAGCCTCGCAACGTATTGCGGGGGTGAGCCGCGAGCGGCCGCGAGCACGACGGCACGACGTAAGCACGCCACGGCCCTGCGGGAGATACGGCAGTCCTACTGCGCTGGGGATGGGGATGACGGAAATAAAAATATCCCAGTCAAAGTGCCAGGCAAGCGCCCCTCATATTACACCGCCCCGCGCCCCGCGCCTTGCCGGCCGTGATCGGGCGGGAGACAGTGTGGCGCCCGCCGCGCCCCGCCCCGCGAGCACGTGGCCGCGGCGCCTGAGGGGCGCACCGAAATTAAAAGCTTAAGAGAAAAAAACAGGACGTCGCGCTGTTTTCAATATTAGGATATAAATTTTGTGAAGCAACTATCCTTGGGTAACTCCTGGCGTCACGCACGGACATTCTATATTATTATATACAAATACGCAACTTTCGTTTAATGATGAATGGTTATGTCTCACAGCCCCAAACTGAACCCAAGACATCATATTTTTGCAAAACATAAAATTTACGGCCTGTAAGTATCAGGATGGAAAAAACATTATGTATGTCCGTACACGATTAAAGAACAAACAACAACCTTATATCGTTCCCCCCTCTACCAATTTGAGGAGACTTGCAATTTAAAAAAGGCAGCGCTGAAAAAGATAGGGATAGTCTTTCAGAATGGCTCCTAAGATAAGGGTTTGTTGCACAAACACATCTACTAGCTAAAAGTTTTGCCGCTTCCTACACCGACGGAGAGGGAGAGCGAATGCACGTAATGTATAAGTATACTCACTACCGGCTGCTCCCGGTAAACTCAGCGCTCCGCGTGGGAACAGACAGAAAACAAACGTGAATATGAATAATAACGTTCAGCCGAAACGGGAGGGGGTAGGGGGGGAGAGACAAGAAATAATACGAAAAAGGTGAAAAAAGTGTCCGCGGCAGCACTGGTGCTGCGCAACCATAGCGGTGTTGACGTGTCGGGGCCGATTACAGCATGACACGGGAAACGCAGACCTACCCGCGACCGGCTAGGCACTACATGACCACGCGGGCCACGCATCGCAGCGCAGTCGAGTTATATACGGTGAGCATTTCCGGAAGCGCGGCCAACCGTTCCCGGTATATTTCGCTCGCACAAAAATGCGACAATTATGAGTAATTGAGCCTCTTTCCCACCCTTTTTTACAGCCGCTATTGCCAACGTCGACTCGTACTGTCGTACTGCAACTGCAGTTAGAAAAAAAGGAGGTATGCAAGTGCGTAAAAACGGCAACCGCGTGGTTTCGCTCGTGGTTTAGTGGTTCCGATCACATCTTACAGGTGGTGGTGATATGAGAGGAACCCGTTCAACACCATTCGGAAACCTCCACTGAGAGAGTAATGCACGGTGAAAACGGTGTCTCATTTTTTTTTAGGGAAAGGAAACTTGAGGCACGACTCCCTCACTTCGAGGGAAACTCCTCAGATTTAGAGGAACACTCAAAAATTTTCTCATTTTTTAAGGAAATATCCTCAATATCTAAGGATTTTTTCTCAAAACATGCGCGTTCCTCAAAGTTTTCTGTTTTATCTCAAAACAGGAGACATTGTTTTCAGAGTGTGATCGCCTTGCCCCCCCTCCCCCCTCCCCCGTCCCAAACAGGAAAACTTTTTTTGTGACATAACTTTTTCTGCTAATGGTCATTATGGATACGCCAAGCGCATAATACGATTTGGCACAAAGTAAAAATGAAAGAAGTCTTCAAACGGCCAGCCTGAAGGGGCATAGCCGCAGTCACACAAGACCCCCTCCCCCTCCAAGACTCTCTGCCTCTTTCTTTTCCTCTGAAACACACACACAAACACACGTTTACACACATACATAAATACACATACACGCACACAACCTTATCGGGGTCCTGGCCGTCCTACTCAGCGATCGCTCACGCAGAAAGGAATAAATGCGCGCAACAAAGTCAAAGAACTGCACGACCAAAATAACAAAATAATAATAAAAATAATCATGACAAAGCATACGGCGCTCACAAGCGCACATGTAGGGCTAACGGCGAGGAACGGAGCTTTTCCAAAGGGTTGAAGCACGGGTGGCCCCTTGCGTGACCTTGTCTGAGTGATCGTGTGTGTTAGTCTG
Source organism: Frankliniella fusca (assembly GCA_029379305.1). NCBI lineage: Eukaryota > Metazoa > Arthropoda > Insecta > Thysanoptera > Thripidae > Frankliniella > Frankliniella fusca. Next base: position 91,206 of record JAHWGI010001419.1, on the reverse strand, counting down.
TGTGTGTGTATGTGAGGGAGTGAGTAAAGCACAGGGTGAGGTAAGAAGTGGATAGAGGAACGGGGTAAGTGAGCCCAGTCCGTTGAATGTGTGCATGTGTATACGTAGACGTGTGTGTGCGCGCTGCTCTCTTTGAACTCTGGAGTACGTTTGTTCGCCCGAGCGCTTGTGTGCGGGTGGGCTGTGGGCTGTGGGCTCCCAGCCCCGGCTGGAGCCATGCTGCTGGGAATACATATATAATACCGAATCGGGCAGCGCGAAAAAATTTGAGCGGAGCGAGGAGGGAAAGATGTACTAACCTGCCCCTCCGGCTGCCTACCCGGCCGCGGTACAGGCTGCACGAGCAGGCGAGGAAGAGCGCGCCGGTAGGTGGGAAACAACGCGGTCCTAATCTTCATCTTCACCCCTTTTCTCTACGCCAACGGCGCCCCCCCCCCCCCGCCCCCACGTGTAATGTAAAAGGCTGTCCTAATCTCTCTAGCCCCGCAACCCTTCCCGCCCCCCCTCTCTCTCTCACACACACACACAATCACACACACACACACACACACACACTTTTGCGAACCCCTGCCATTAGCATAAGGACAATGACCGCTCCACCCCCGCCCCTTTCACTGTCCACGCACCTCCCCCTTCCCCCCAGTTCGCTGCTGACCCCAGCAGCAGCGTGGACTGAGCCCGGCCAGCCGCGCCGGGCCGCGCCCCCCACAGCACCACGCCCCTACGTCAAACAGCTGTTGCAGAAGTGTTCGCTCATCGGATCGGTTTGTCATCAGGGCTCTATTGGTGGGTGTAGGGAGGAGGAAGGGGGGGAACGACACGGTCAGTGGGACAAACAGTGCTTCCTGCGTGGGGCCGGGCTGCAGCAGCGGGGACATCAGTCTAAAGGGGATCAGCGCGCAGAGGGGTGGGACCCGCAGGGCCGCAGGGCCGCAGGGGGGCACTACAGGAGCACGGCGGGGATCAGCAGGGAGGGGCGTGGCAGAGCACGGCGCTGTGCGACTTGCGCCCCCTGCGCCCCCGCCGCCCCGCCTACAGGGGACTGCGTCGGAAAGTATGGACTCGACAACGAAGTAGAGCGAGAATGCGGGGGAGAGAGAAAGAGAGAGAGAGAGAGAGAGAGAGAGAGAGAGAGAGAGAGAGAGAGAGAGAGAGAGAGAGAGAGAGAGAGAGAGAGAGAGAAGAGGGTGGCGGGGATGGGGGGGGGGAGAGGACTGCCCATGCCCATTCCGCAACGGGCGACGCAACAGGAGTCGCGCAGCAAAAAAAATCCGTCAAGTCCACATTATCCAATGTGGCCGAAAAAGGCTTCGCGTGCTTGGTGTGGGCAATGGCAAGCTCAACCCCTTGACTTACACATTAACGGCATCTTTGATCAAGCAGTCGTCAAGAAACGTTCATAGAAATTACAAGCTGAGCGGATACCTACTGCGAGGCCCGCCGCTCCTCTCATTTCCACATTTCCACCACCCGCTGTTTCCTCCGACGGTCCAAACAGCGTCAAAACAGCTGAGTTTGAATCCAAAATATTCACCCAGGAGAGGGTAAGAGAGGGAGAGGAGAGAGGGGAAGAGTTTGATTTCGATTTAGTGACGGATTCATAAAGGAGAGAGGGGGGAGAGGGAGAGAGGGGTAGGAGTGGTACCAGAGATAGAGAGGCCGGCAGCCCTTAAATTTAAACGAGTAGAATTTAAGACACATATTAGCACTTTTATTCGCGGAGGAGAGCGCACGGAATGCGCAGTTGGTCAACATTGTCTTAAATCAACCCACTTTTTTTTTTAATATGAGGTTTTTGAGGTCAGCCGATCCAAACGCGCACCAATATTTTACGTCAGACAAATCTGAACTGATTTTTCACCTAGGACTCAAGTTAAGACTCACATTGTAAAGATCAGAGGCCCCGATTCATCCCGCCACGCTCCGCCACGCACCCTGCTTTGCGGGGGCGCGCCACATGTGACACCCGGACTGGGTTGCGAAAATTTTGAACGTAGCGTCAACATATCCTGATTACCATGCCAATTTTCAGAATTTCACCCCTCTTTAAACAAAAGATTCTGAGTTGTAGGACAAATTTGAGGAGAGTGGACTTTCCCTCAACCTCCACTTCTTCGACAGTCAAAATTGTCGTAGAAGCACCTGACTTTTTTAAAAAAGAGGGGTGAAAGGCTGATGCTTGATCCAAAAATCTGGTTTGTTTGTTGCTAGGTTCAAAATTTGAGAAAAACTTGCGGCAAGCATTCTATTCATTGCATCTTTCGTCCGCTGGCAATAATATATGCGCACGCTGAGTCGGGCGGCCGGCCGGGCGGACCCCCGCAAGGACCCCCGCCCCCGGCCCCGCCCCCGACCCGAACCTTTTTCTTTTGTGTCGCTGGAGGATGTTGGGAAGCAGGTAGCGCACACGAAAATCTTGGCGAGAAACATCGAGCGTGTCTATAGGCTTCGCGTTTTGCGCTTTAGCGCACGCGAAGCCTAATAATCACTGCCAGCGTCCCTGCGACACTGCTGCTACGACCCGGCCTCTACCCCCTTTCTCCCTCCCTCTCTCTCTCACCCCTACTCCTGCCAGTCCCTCTCTCCCAGCGCCACCACTCTCTCTCGACTCTCTCTCCCCTCATCCCCTCTTGAGCGCCTCCCCGCCTGCCGCACAATTCAGCAGGGTGTTGGGGTTTGGTTCGCAACTCGGTGGCATAACAGGTGAAAAGGCGGATGTGAGTCTCCCGTGCAGTTCCCGCCCTGCCCTACACAGGGGAGTCATTCGGAAAAGTAGGTCGCCGTGACGAAGGCGCAGCGCTTTGGCCGCGGCCGAAGGGAGCGGGGGGGGGGGGGGTGCAGAGGGAGGTGGCGAGTGGTACGTGACGCTGCCTCGTGACAAACAGGAACAGGCGACGCCCACCGCCGGACTAATTCCCAATTATCGCACATCTCAGCTGAACACTACGGCAGCGAGGAAGTGCTCGTCGTTGAGCTTCTGCGCTCTTGCTGCAGTCCCGGGTCCGCGGGGGCGGGGGCGCGGGCGCGGGCGGAGTGGTGTCGGACACGGCCGGAGAACAGGAGCGGGGCAACGGGGCGCGCTGCCGCCGGGCCCGGCCGGGCCTGCGTGTCCGCTTTCTCCTCCCTCTCCCACCCTCCCGCTCTCCCTCACTGTCTCCTCTCGTTCTCTCTCCTCCCCCGTCCGAATGCAAAACGCCCCGCTGTCCAGCCCGGCGGTGCACTGGCGCAATAACAGTCACCGCCTCCCAGCGGACAGCGACAAATTACCGATGCGTCCTCTGGACACCCCGTCGCCCGGCCCGGAGAGGGCGGCGAGCGCTGGCGCCGAGGAGAGGGAGGGGAGGACGAACAGGAGGGTCGCTGCGTGCTCCAGGAGAACTGCGAGAGGAGCGCGGAAGCGGGGCGGGGCGGGGCGGGGCGGGCAGGGAGCAGGTTCAAGGAGGTCACTGGGGTTGTTATGCAGTTTGCTGGAGAAAGAGATGCAGAGGGTTGGAGGGGGTGAGGGGGGGGTACATCCCTCTCGTTTACTCTTACAAAAAAGACTTTGCAGACAAGGGGTGAGGGAGGAGGAGAGAGGCTCGGCTGGAGCCGGCTGGAGCTAAGGCTAAACTGCTGGAGCGGGCTGGAGCGGGCTGGAGCGGGCTGGAGCTTCTCGCTGTGCTGGACTGCGAGTGATGAGGTCAGCGCCATGCTCCCCTGACTCCTGACTCGCTACCCCCCGCCCCGCCCCGCCCGCACAGCCGCGCGCCCCGGGCCGCAGTGAGGGCGGCCGCTCCGCCCAGGTCTGCTCCGCAGTGCCACACCCCGAACAACCCCACCCCACCCCACCAACCCCCGCAGAGCCTGCTGCCGACGCGCCGACAGGCCGACGCCAAAGCAGATTAATAAAATGTAAATTTTCATCCTCCACGATCCGGTCAGCGGAGCTAGGACTCCGCCAGTGGGGGTGCGTCCGCGGAGAGCCCGGCGCAGCGCGGGAGAGAGAGAGAGAGAGAGAGAGAGAGAGAGAGAGAGAGAGAGAGAGAGAGAGAGAGAGAGAGAGAGAGAGAGAGAGAGGCCGCCCAGCACAGCCGTCCCGGAGGCAGCCAAGCCCCGCAGCCTCGACGCGCCGGGCCCGGCCCGGCCCCGCTGCTGCCGCGCCTTGCACTACGCCCGTTTTACGACGGAACCAAATGTTATTCAAGATATTTGAGCTGCCGTTGCCGCCGCCAACCGTCGCCAGCCCAGCGCCTATGGAACAGCCGTTCTCCTCGTCAGAACACGAGGGCTCCCGTAAATCGAACCTTGCGAGTCCTGTCGCTCCCACAATACATAACACCATGCCAGAATAATGCTTGTGGTGGCTAATTTGCACACCTGCCTAAACATACTACTCACGAATTTCTTTTTCTTCAATTATTTCTCTGTAAGGAGTATCACACTTCAGCCAACTCCCATATAGAATCACCGGGTCCAGAATAGCTAGAGTGGCTCCAGTGTTTTCAGTTGCTCCAGTTGCTGCGCTCCTAGACCGGCGCCCGACCCCGGCCTCCAGCCCGGCCTCGGCCCCCAGAAGTCTTGCTGCCGCCGTCGCAACCGCCTTCATTATCTTGGCGTCGCCATGGAGTCGCACAACGCAGTCAAAACAAAAGTCAGGAAAATAAAAATGGAGGAAAAATAATAAAACGGAGCGGGAAAACGTTCAGCTGGTGCGACCAGACCAGCAGTGGCCCCCTCCCTCTGGCTCCGCCGGGGGGCGATAGTGTTGAAGGGGACTGTTACAGCAGTGAAGGCTTTGGCGTGTTCCAGTGTTTGTTTGGGAGGGGAAAAAGTGAAATGCGTGGCGAGCCGTGAGCCAATGGGGGGAGGGGGAGGGGGAGGGGGACAGGTGGCCGCGAGCTACAGTCACGCGTCTCTCTCCAGCCGAGCGTGCGTTCAGGCACCCGACAATTACTTATCTCCCAGACTAAACATGTGCAGAGCGCAATGCGCTGCCGCGTCGCGGCGTCACCACCAGAGGGCGCACGCAGACTAGAGTATGATTTCTTCAGCTGTCAGCGGGTTGTAGATTAACCAGTCTGGGAAGCAGCAGAGTCTGAAAGAAATATATTGGAATCACGATGCCTAGAAAACATTTGCCACATACATCAGCATCAGTTGCCCTGCCCGCCGTACCTATACGCCCTCGCCCGCTCCCCCTCAGCACCTAGAGCGTGTATAACGAAAAATATCCGAGGGGGAGGAAACTAATAAAAATGCGACGCTGTAAAAACTGCTTGCTGCTCCCCTAAAGCACGCCGTGCCGCTCAGGCCGGCGGCCCCTATCGGGGTGCATATTGGGGAGGGTGAGCCCCAAAGCGGGACGGTGGGCCCGGTGGCGGGGCGGGGCGGGGCGGGGCTGCGGGCCCCTCGGGTGAGCCCCTCGGGTGAGCCTCTCCGCACACACGGGGCCAATGCACAGATAAGGGGGGAGGGGGGGGGAGGCAGCATCACACACGCACATGTGCGGCAAGTGTTCGGCGGTCACGATCACGCATATAGGGGACGCCCCGGCCCCGCCCGGCCCCGCCCGGCCCCGCGCCCCACACCGCCCGCCACTACCAGCCAGCGAGAGCTGGGAAGCGCGGCACGCAGGGCGGGGCGTTATATTAAAATATCGAACTTTGTGGGCCGTCCTGGGGAATAAGGGCGTGGCGGGGCGTGGCGGGGCGGGGCGGGGCGTGGCAGGGCGAGGACGCTTCAAAGCGTTTGCATACACGTATAGACACGCAAACACGCATGCGGTGCTGAGCGGCCCGGCCCCGCCCCGCCCCGCCCCGCCCCGCCCCGCCCTGGCTCTCCTCGCCCTTCGACGACCGGACGGCTGCTCTGCACGGGAGGCGCGGCGGCGTGGGACGAGCGCGAGCGGGGTTGCAGCACGGACTGAAATCTGTCCTGTTCCCGTCGCGTTGACGAAAGAATATCGGGGAGAATTGAATTTCTTGGGAAAACAATGACTATGAGTACGATAATAAAAATAATCATAAAAAATAATAATAGTAATAATGACAATAATGATAACAATAAAGTGTAAAAGTTGACCTAATATGCTCTTCTACGCACCGCACAACATATTTGGAGAGGGCGCTTTAGAGCACTGAGAGGACCATGCCGCCAAATAAGCTTTTCCCTCCTCGGCAGCCATGTCTCTCGGCGAGCCCGAGCAGCACCACTCTCTCTGACCAATTTAAATCACATCAGAGTTCTGTCTCTCTCTCCCCCCTCTCCCTCACTGAGAGCGTCAACGCGACCTCCCAGGGGCCAAGCCAGAGGCCCCCGTAGAAACGCAACGTGGCGCCGCGTGTACCGGCCGAGAGGGGGAGAGGGAAGGGAGAAGGGAGAAGAGAGAGAGAGAGAGAGAGAGAGAGAGAGAGAGAGAAGAGAGAGAGAGAGAGAGGGGAATGCGGGGAGAAGCGAAGAGGGCGAGGAGAGAAAAATAAAAATTTGCAACTGAATCGTAGACTGGCTGGATTGAATTAGGTCGCGAGCGAGCGAGCCGGCTGCGTACGTGGGGACAGCTTGGAAGAGTGTGGAGGAGCAGTGGTGGGGCGGGGCGGAGGCGCAGCGGCGCAGCGCGGCGCAGGGCCAAAGATAGGACAAGGGAGGAGGTCATGGCTGAAGCGGCTGAAGCGGCTGAAGCGGCTGAAGCGGCGCTGATCAAGGCAGGCGCGCGCGTCGCGTCGCGTCCCGTCAGCCACGTGACATCCGGATCAGCCCGTAGGTCCGGCCGGCCGGGCGCGCTCTGATCAGTACCCCCCCTCCTCCGCCAAGGCCCCGCCGCCCCGCCGCCCCGCCGCCTCGCTGCCCATCTGTCGCTCGCCCCTGCTGCAGGGCTCAGGAGGACGGAAGAGAGCCCCCTGGCCCTGGCCTGGCCCCGGGCTGCACAGCCCCCCACCCCCACCGCTCCCCCGCGCGCCAGACAGTCGCGTGCGCGCCGGGGCGTCGACGGCTCGCCGTGACCAGGGGGTAGTTTGGCTCGTAATGACGCTCCGATTAGCGCTGTGAGTAGTAGAGGGCGCTGCCGCCGGCGGAGGTGGTTGAGGTGGTGAAACCCAGCGCCCCGCCTCTTTTACGGTTTTGAAACGAGGCGGGGCCGTGCGTGGCAGACGGGTTGCGAGGAAGGGCGGGGCCGGCGGGGCGCAGGTAGGCAGCCGCAGAGGGAGCGCGTTACCGATGCGATCCAACAGTCCAACAGGACCGCAATTTAAGGAAAGTGGGATTATTCCGAAGTGCGCTTTCTTCGCCCTGTCTCTCTTGCACTCATGGGCTTCACCGCCACCGTGTCGTTGCGAGAGAGACAGGGCGAGGAGAGCGCTCTTCGGAATAAGTCTGCTGCTCAGCACGGGCCGATACGTGTGTCCACCTCATTACAGGCGATTGCAATAGGTTTCTCGGGAGCGGATCGGTTCGTCTGCTCCCCAGCTGTGACACGCCGGAGGCCGGGCTGGGCCGGGCCGGGCCGGGTCCCAGGACCCAACCGACCCCGACCGTTCCGATTTGCTACACGGGCCGGGCGGGGCTGCTGCTTGGATTAGGCTCACAGCCACCTGACTGGGAGACAAATGACTAACACAGACAGATATGAGGGTGCCCGGAGCGGGGGCGGCGCGGGGCGGGGCAGGGCAGGGCAGGGCCGGCAGGGCATGGCAGGGCATGGCATGGCAGGGCAGGGCACGCGCGGGGCGCAGCGGGGCGGATGCCGGGACTCCGGTGAACCTGCTGTAAGCTAACGAGCCGTATCCGAGGTATTAGCAGCTGGTACTGCGATGAGAGAGTTGTGTACTGTACGTTATACCGAGAACGAGAGGAGAGAAGGGCAAAAGCGGTTAGTGAGTGTTGTGCCAAGTTCCCAGCTTCAGCAGCTGATGGACAGGTCACAACTATAATTCGCAACCTAAATTTTCCGCGAATTATTCATCGCAGAAGTCACTTGCACAATCACCTACACCTATCGCCAGAGCAGTGTCAAACACGGCTATTTGCGTTAGCAGCGCAGCACAACGCGTTAGCTTCGCCCCCGTTCTCCCCGCTCCACTGCAAATGCCTCGACAAGCTTTTTCTCACGCAGATGACGACGGCAAAGGTTTCCGCATAAACCGCACCTAAAACGCATGACGAAGACGGGAGGAAAAAAACAAACATGGAAAACGAGGAAAAACCATGAAAGCCGCTGAAGGTGATGTTGTGTCTCTGCTCCATAAGGTCATAAGTGGCGCACTAAGAGGCCGACAAAGGCGGCTGGAAATATGTGAGTGAGAAAAGGGGGGGGGGGGGGCTGCTGTGGACCAAATGGGGTGGGGGGCATCGGGTGCCACCTGTTAGCGACCCACCGCGTCCCTGGTCCGTCCCGCCAGCCCCGCCGTGTCGCGCAGCCAAGGGGAATAAGGCTGCAGTTTCACCGAAATGTAGATGTCGTTCCGAGACACTGCGCGGCAGGTGGCAGGCGGGGCGGGGTGACGCCTCCGCCACCCCGGCGGGCTGGGGAGGAGAAGCGGCCGCGGCCCGCCAGCCAGCGACAGATGATCTGGACCCAGCAGCATCACAAACACTAGAAGTGGATTAATTCCTTTAGGATTTCTCAGAGTACTAACATGCCACTTAAGACGCAACTGCTCATAAGTGCAAATGTTTTAGTTCCACAATAAAGCGCAAACTTTCCCATGTACTTTTCGTTTGGCCAATGCGTAGCGAATCACCCAAAAAGTACCAATGAGTGAGGGGGTAATCACTTGTACAGACTGCTCGGTATAACATGGTATTATAGGGTATTATGACGCCGGCAGTTTACACAAACACACACAAAAAGTCTGTTTTATAGAGCATACTGTCGCATATCTGTATTACATTACGTATATTATCTAGAAACACTTGAGAGGTGTAGTGCAGGGTATTCCTGCAGGAAATCCCCCCCCCCCTCCTCCTCTGCCTACAAGAAGACCAGGACAGCCGCACGAGGAACTGTCGCAATAGAAATGGCTCTGCAAGGCGGGCTTTTAAAGAGTTATAAGAAATACGCGAGCCTGACTGGACAGCGATTATGATATCTGAGCCGCACCAGGAGGTCCGCCCTCGCCCCGCCCCGCCGTCAGGGCCGGGCAAAGTCGCGGTGCGGAACCCGCCCGCTCCCGCTCCCTTTGTCGCGCCAACCGCCCCTTTGGGCTCCAGCGCGGCGCGCGCCGCCGGCCCGCCCGCCCCGCCCGCCCCGCCCGCCCCGCCCGCCCCGCCCGCCCGCCCGCCCGCCCGCCCCGCCCGCCCCGCCCGCCATCTGCCGTCATGCGTCGGCGCGGCACGCAAACCGACGAACACAGCCAGTAGACTGATTCCGCATGGGACTTTCGTACCTCCGTCCTTGACGCACTCATGAGGCACTGCCATTGGGGGTGGAAGGGAGATGAACGCACACTAAACCCTTATGCACAATTTTATACAACCATAGTTATGCACAAAATGTTAAGCATAACTATGTTACACATTGTGCATAATTCTGCACAAATTTGTGCATAAGGAACAAAGTTAAGCATAGTTATGCAGGAAGTATTGTGCATAACAATGGTTGTGTAAAATCCTGCAAGGCTTATGCACAAAAAAGCGCATAAGGGTTTAGCGAGGGGGCCACCACTCCCGTAATCCTGTGTACAGTTGTAAGAGTAATCCCCGTGTAATCCAAAATTTAAAGAATTATCACTAAATTTCACCTAATTTTTCTCATTTAATGGTTTTAGCCCCAAAAATTCATGTGTAATCCCAAAAAATCATGCGTAATCCCTGTAATCACGTAATCCTGTGTACAGCCTCAGCCGAAGTGGTGGCCCCCTCGGGGTTTAGTGTGCGCGTCTCTACCTTCCATTGAACGATGTGCAGAATCAGTAGAGACGTGCAACGAGCGAGCTACGCGAGCTAAATTCCGTTTCCACCCCCCACCCCCCCTCTCACCTGTCCGAAGAGGGGTCTAGCTCGAGTAGCTCGCTCCTTGCAGGTCTCTAGGAATCAGCCTTACAGGCCAGCGCGAAAAGCACGGCACGGCAGCGAGCCCATTCGGCCCCTCCGGCCCGACCGGAGTTTCAGTCCACACGAACCAACGGGGTGGAACACGCCTCGGAGAGGGGGGAGGTGGGAAGGGGAGGGCCTCCAGAGGGGCGTGGCGGACCCGGTAGGGCGTGGCGCCCTGGAGAACCACAAAGGTACGCCGGGAATGCGAAGGGCGATGATATGACGCGGCGGCGGATCACTGCCGCGTCATACCCCCCTCGGCGCGCGGCGTGGGCGTGGAGGGGGGGGGGAGAGAGGGGACCTCGTCAGAGAGAGAGAGAGAGAAAGGGAAGGTGACTGAGAATGTTCATTGATGTGACTAGGCGCATCCTACACCGCGTACATGTATCCGTGCGCGTCTAGCCGCTATGACGGGGCAGCTGCCTGCCCGCCCCGCCCGCGCGCCGTGCGCCATACTACACTGTGTACGGCCGAGCCGAGCAGCCCCCTCCTAGTGCATAATGATAAGAACACAGCGAGGGGGGTTCACTGCTCGCTTTCAGTCCGCCACTCCCCGGAGCAACACACCCGCTCCAATCGCAGAGGCTGATGGGGAACGGGGATGGGGCAGCGCGCGCGGACCACGAACTTCGAGCCGCGGGAAAATGATAGGAAAACACGAAATTCCGATCCGAGAGTCCGAGAGAAAAGAGAAAGGGGAAATGATTTGGGGCGGCACTGCGCCGTCGCGCCTGAGGGGGAGAAGGGGCGGAGACACATTCATCGTTAAACGATCGTGCTCTTCTTCCACAAAACCTATACCCCCCTGCTCCATCTCTCACCCTGTCCCTCCCCCTTCCACTCGGCGACCGAACCTCTTCCTTCCACCAGTCGTCTGACTGACATCCCTCGGTTGGTCGCTCTAGCACACACACTAACTCTCACTCTCTCTATCACACACACACACACGCACACACACACACACGTCCCGTCACCTTGTAAGACACATAACGCCAAAATGAACACGGGACGCGCAGCGCGACATGCTCGAATGGGCACAAGACAGGGACGGGGGGTGGACCCGAGCCAGACCCAGTCCACCCCTCCGGTCTGCCGCTACGCCTCACACGACGCACACAGACAAAGGCGGACCCCCTCCCCTTCCCCCTGATGTAATTTTGATACTTATGATGTATTACTCTGGCCCATCATAATCAGATGCAGTCTCTGCGCGCCCGAATACTCCTCTGCTTCTGGCTCCTCGGAAGCCGCCTCCTCCGCCATCCCTCCCGCCGCACATGTGTGTGTGTGTGTGTGTGTGTGTGTGTCTGAGTGTGAAGGGCCAGGGTTATGCGTGGGCCTGACGTGTGACGGACTCAGACACATTTCGCGCCCTTTCTCCCTACGGACGTACCAACGCCCTATTCGCTCCTGACACAGGAAGCCTTCATCCGCACCCTCCCCTCCACCCTCACCGACGCACAGCACTGTACTGTACTTGCCCCCGAGGAGACACACACCTAACCTCAAACCCTCCCTCGGCTCCCACCCCACCCTTCTTCATTCGGTCCCATCTGCAGCCGCACCGGCTCTCCCGGATTTGTACGCAATACTGTGCGCACACCCAGCGCGGAAAAAAGCCACCGCACGCAAACGCGCGGGGCGGGGCGGGGCGGGGCGGGGCGGGGCGGGGCGGGGCGCGCGCAGTACGCGATAGGGTGCGGAGGGGCGGGGGCTGAGGCAGTGGCGGGCAGGTGATACTGACTCACACACGACCACTCACGCACCGAGACAGACAGACAGACAGACAGACAGACAGACAGACAGACTGACAGATAGAGACAGGCAGACTGGCAGAGCTGCTGCCGCGCTGCGTGCTGTCTCCCTCCCCCACCCCCACCCACAGAGCCAACCCCACCCCCCACACGCACCCTCCTCCCCATTTGCTTTCCCGTGACCCCCACAGAAGCAGAGTAAAGCAGTTTCGCGACAAATTTATGACGGGCGAATTATTCGTCTCTGCGGTCATGACCAGGCGCGGGCCAGCCAGGCCAGCCGACGTGCGGGCCGGCCGGCTGTCCAGGTCTGGGACTGGGAACAGCGGTCTGGTGCTGCACGGGACGCGGCTCGGTCAGCGCGATCATATACGAACTATTGGAGGCTTTGGCAGACAGTGCGTGAGCCCCGCCTTGCCCCGCCTTGCCCCGCACTTATTGTGTCCACTGCTGAGTGATGCGCGGAGGCTTTTGGCGCGGAACTGGTGTCTGCACTCCAAGCGACCCGATAGCCCAAACGGCCTGCACTCCCTCTGTATGAGACGCAAATAGTAGCCCTCTGCGTCGTGGTAGAGCACAGTAGGCCATTTGCATTTAAATAAATATATATAAATATAAAAAGAAATGAAAAAAATAAATGAAAAAAAATTGAAACGAGCATGTTGCTCCAAAGTGACGTTAATAAGTTACTATTCTAAAGACTAAAAAGCACGGGACGCATGTCTGGTAAGGAACATTTTCAAAACAAAACCGAACAAGACAAAAACAAAACATAGCAAAACGGCGCATTGTTCAAAAATTAGGCTTTGATGCTTCAATTTGAGGTTAATTTGTCTCTGGCCGACAGAATATTCGCTCTAAAATAAACTTTACATTTAACGGGTTGAATTTTGACCTACTAAGGAAAAATAGGGTACCAACCACATTGAAGTGCTGTCTGATGCAAACTTTATTTCATTCTTTACATGTTTCGGACAATTTTGATTGAAAATCGCACCAGTAATCTCTTCTGAATTCATCCGGCTTTCAATTGAGCACCAAAAGAGCGCGACAGAGCGAGGGATGAACGAGTTTTGGCCACTTTTCCTGCAGTCTGGCTCTCCGCACGGAAGGAGCAGAAAAGTCGTCGCAAGTTTTACGTCGTCTTCCAATAAACAAGGAAGAAATTTTGGGGAGAGAAAGGGGGTGGTGGTAGCCGAGGGGCGGCTTCGGGGCCTGTGCCTTGGCTGGGCGGCACAAGGCACAAGGCACAAGCGCCGCCCGCGCCACGCAGTAGCCGGCCGTGGCGCCTGCGCAAACGCTCGCCGTCCCGGACAGTCCACGTCCACGCCGGAAAATGACAGGTTCGCCACCGGATAAATGGGCTGGAGTCCACCCAGACTCAGCCGGCCCGTCTCGTCGCAGAGGGGTGGGGGTGGGGGGGGAATCCTCGCGTGCAGAGCCGGCGGAGCGGGGAGGGTCGCGGTCCTCAGGCAGGCTCGGGCTGACCGGGGACGCGCACAGAGAGAGAGAGAGAGAGAGAGAGAGAGAGAGAGAGAGAGAGAGAGAGAGAGAGGAGAGAGAGAGAGAGAGAGAGAGAGAGAGGCATGTCGTGCCGACGGCAGTAGAGGAGAGGCCCGGCGAGGTCCGGCCGAGTGCGAGGGAGACGTTATCAAAAGGACGACGGGCATGTCGGCCCGCCGGCGCGGCCAGCCAGACCAGCGGACACACGCATCACGCGAACCTCATGACAGGCGTTGCAAACGTCCGTATAAAAATGGAGAGCAGGGGGTAAAAAACATGCACAAAACAACAGCAAAATGCGCCCCGGAACGTGTCGTGCGGTCGAGTTACGGACTGGTGGACCAAGCAGCCGGGGTAAGTGGGAAGGGGGGGGGGGGGGGGGCGTTGCACTAATCAGCGGCAAGAGGCCCCCGACACGTTCGGCACATGAGTTGTGTGGTCTGCTGTGGCGTGAACCCGACACTTTGCCGGCGAGGGAAGATGGCTGGCACATTTTTAGAGTATTTGCAAAGAATTTAGGTCGGGCCAGTGTTTGCTTTTGCGGTGCTTCTGTGTGTGTGTGTGTGTGTATGTGAGCAATGGATCTGAGTAGCTATTCGGGCCACCCCCGACCCATGCCCCTTGCAATGTCGCCCTGCACTATTAATCAGTACAGTACAGGGCGCACTCAGTGTCAATAGGAAACATGATGAAATTGATGGCATTTCAATGTGCACTCACACACACACACACAAATACACTACCATACCGCTTGTTTGCGCAACCCTTATCGCATCTGTTGAGTCGTAGAGTAGAATGAACTTACCAGTATGGACCGCCGTTGCCACCGCACCATCGCTGTCTCGAAGCCTCGCGCGAAATGAACTGCGGAGCAAAAAGGGAGAAGGGGAAAATAAGAAGGGAAAAAAGGAAAAAATAAAAAAAAATTGTCAGAGGATACAAGATCCAGTTAGCAGTAAGGGGTGGGCGATGTGCACAGATTGGGGGGCCGGAGGGAGGAGGGGTGAGGGGTGGCGCGCGGAACGAAAGAGGGGAGGGAGGGGGAGGAACAGAGGGTGACAAGACAAAGGAAGCTACTGTATCCACCCTGCCCCGAGCTGTTACATCGTTACCTCCATCATTATTTACGCGGGAGGCTCTGATCAGCATCTGCCTGAGCGATACATAGAGCACATATGCGCGAGTGTGGTGGAGGGGCGCTGAGGTCGCAGTCTGCAGTGTGTGTGCAGAGGCGACCCTAAGAAGAATCGCGGCCCAAGTCAGCCGGCAGTATCCACTTACAAGGGAGAGCCCCTTTCTAATAGACTGCAGAGAGGTCAAAACACAGCGGCGACTTTTCCCTTCCTCATATTTACAACAGGTGCAGTTGAGGACCGCTCCAAGGCACCACTGTAATTTTTTTTAGCTTTCCTTTTTTTTTCGCGGCCTGCTAGGAATGTCCCTGGCGCGGCGCGCACATTGCTGGTGGGGGCGGTGGGGTGGCGCTGCTATTCCCTACTCCGCTTCGCCGCTACGCCCCGCCGCTCCTCCGCCTTCCACTTGAAGAGCACGCAGTTTGTTAATATTATTTCACCCCCATAAAAAGTATTCACCCCGCACCGCACACCGGCCTATGCTCTTTTTTTTTCGCGGCTGCGCAAGACGCGCGGCCTGTTTTTGCCACGCGAAAAAAAAGTAAAAGGAAAACGGCCTCCGGGTACACCAGGCCTATGTGCGGCTCCCCATCGAATATGTGTATTATCCCGGGTCGCAGTAAGGCGAATCCATATTTACACCGTAAAAAGTGCAGGTCTCTCAAGCTCTGACCGCGGACTTCTGTGGCACCACCAAACAGGTACATTCAAACTTGTAAACCTATGAAAGGCAATTTCTTTAGGCCCGACGGATCCTCTCTTCCTGAGAATGTTGTTATGATATCCCAAGCTGTACGATATCATTTCAGTAAACAATTACGTTGCATTATTATTCGCCTGAAATGTCAAAAAGAAGAAAAACTTGGGGTTTACTCAGCCGCGCGTGGCCAGGCCAGGCTGCGCGGCCGCGCCGCACCCCCGAAATGGGATCAGGGGTCAAGGGTGCTTACGGGAAGCTTAAGTGAACTCACTTCCCCCTCACCCTCATTCCCCAGCGGGCCCCAGGTGGTGCCAGAGCAGGGGGAGAGCGGAGGGGGCATCAAAGGATGGCGAGGAGGGGCGTCGGCGTCGTGGGTCGTCGCGGCGCCGGCTGGTCGACGACTTGATCCGGCGGCGGCGGGGGATACAAACTTTGTCACTTTTGCCTCCCGAAAACTTCAAAGGATGCATGTGGCGCCACGCCACGCCACGCCTCGCCACGCCACCAGCCCGCAACACCTCCGGCTGACACCCTCCCCTTCAGCCTCCGTAGAAACTGCGTAACAGCACCACCACATGGCAGTGCATGCTGGGCAGCAGGACACCCAGCTCGACGCGCGCGATCGCAAGCGCCTCGCCCCCTGCTCCCTAATTCCACCTCCTGGGCGGCGCCCTCAGCCCTCACGAACAGCAGCAGCGCCCGCTCAGCCCCGTCCATAATTTATCAAACCCAAGTTGCTGCGCCGGCGGCCCTGCCGCGCGCGCCCCGCTTGAATCGCGATACAACAAGGTGTGGCCTTGGCATCTGCGAAAAATGTCGGCACCATCTGCAAGGACATCTTCGCGAAAGAGAGGGTGGTGCGGGTGGCGGGTGGGGTGGAACCCATAACCTCGCAGCCCGCCCTACCCCACCCCGGCCCACCACCGCCCCTCCCAGGTGCTGCCAAGTACGCTCTCTGGTACAGTTAGCACGCCTGCAGGTGCAAGGCCACGCCCTCGCCGGCTGGGCGCACGGGGTGGGGAGCACCCCTTTAGGGTACCACCCCTGGTGTACATCTACGGGGTCAACGCGACCGCGCCCCGCCCTCGGGTCGTGCACGGCGCGGATGTGACAGATAATTTTCTTCCAGTCACCGCCCCACCACCCCGCTCTCGCTGCTCTTATGGCGCCGCTCAGGCTGACGTTATCGCGGCCGCCTTCGTCGAGTTGAACACGAAGCGCTTTCAACTGGAATTACGTTGTGCGCCGCGCCGCTGCTGAGCGCGTGCTGGCGTGGGGCGGGGCGGGGCGGGGCGGGCGCGATGCCACTGGCTGGTCGCCCTGCTGACGGGGTCGCTCTGCCAAGGGCATCCCGACCGGCCCGCGACCCTTCATCGCCCGGGCCTGCCAGAGAGTTTAAACGAAGCAGCGGGAGATTACGAGACCAGTTGCACCGCCTGTGCCAAAACTGGCGCCTGCGCCCCCCGCGCCCCCCGCGCCCCCCCGCGCCCCGGGACCCCCTCCGGCTGCCCACGGAAATGTTTTTCGCTCGGAGCAGGGCCCTGGAGCCCTATTCACTAACTTCCTCGGTTCGTCCCTCGGTCTCGGTTCGGTCCGGCGGCCGAACCGAGACCGAACCGAGGCTTCGGTCGGGTACTCGAATTCGGTATTCACTATGCCTTTCGATACGGTTTCGATTCGGTCCGCGGCCGACCGAGGGAGGTTCGGGCAGCGAGCCCGAAGTCGAGGCGCTGTTGCCGGACGCTAGTGTCCTGACCAATCAGAGAGCAGTGTTCGCCTCAGCTGAACGCAGCTTATGTGAACGTGTTCCTTGACGCACTTGACGGTTGACGGCTAGTCTTCCCTCCACCTTGTCAGTGTGCCAGCACGTGCCAGTCGTTAATATTACTCACATATCTGTTATTAAGCGGAACAAGGGGATAAATTGACTTAGCCCTAAAAATATTACAGCAAAGTACCCCATAAGTTGGGAGAAATAAGGATTGGTAATAGGAGATAAGTCGACACACCCCCTTTTTAAAGTACATTTGTTCGCAGCAAAAGGAGGTAAGTCGACTTATCTCATAAGTCTTAAAATTTTCAACTGAACAAAATGAGTTAATTGGACTTGACTATTTGATTGAGATTTAAAAAAAAAGTTATGTCAACTTATCCCCTTTTGCACAAAAAAATAGCAAACATATATCTTTTTATTCTGTAGTGGCACGACAGAACTGAGTTCCAGATTAGAAGTTGACGCAAGGAGTTCTAATATTTCCTTATTTTCTGTGAAGCTTTCGGAGTATCCTTTGCATTAAATTTTGAGTTTAGACCTGGTTGTTATCTATTGTATACCTTAGTTGAACCACAATATTGTTAATGAGGATTCACTACTGATGCCTTTATATTTTTTCTTCGATTCACTTAATAATTCAAAACGAGTAAAAAATGACATATTAGCGTAGAACGACTTAGCTCTTTTTATCAGAATGGCATAAGAAGGCAAGTCGACTTGACTCTTTATGCACCTTCTCATCAACAAAGTTAAGTAGACTCAGCTCCTTTTTCCAAGTTTTCAATGCCTTAACTCTAAAGTCTCAACAAGTAAAAAGAGTCAAGTTGACTTGCTTCGTTATGTCTTTGAAGGTAAAAGGAGTCAAGTCCTGTATCTCAGCGTAGAAGCATGACACTGATAAAATCATAAAGCCAGTAATATGGTAATATCCTACTTATGATTGCATTTTAATATTATCATAACATTTTTGAGAAACCTCTGAATAGCACGGAACCGTAAAATACCAACGGCGTCCATGATATATCACGTCACAAGAAAAATCTGAACAAAACACGACCCAACAGCTCTTAAACCGACTCTCGACTGGCTTACCGACACCTAAATCCCTTCGGTGCCTGGGCCTCGGTCTCGGTACGCCGGACCGAGTCGAAAACCCCGGGCGAGACTTAGTGAATACCACGGGAAGCGGCCGGACCGAAAACTGACGTCACGTACCGAGGGGAACGGGAGTGGGGGTACCGAACCGAGCCCGAGCGGAGTTAGTGAATAGGGCTCCTGGCCGGCCCTGGCCACGCAGCGGCAGACCCCTCGGCCCCGCTTCTGCTCCGCGGCTGGATTCCTCCCCTCGCCTCGCCGCGTCGTGGTTTGGCACATCTGCATACCCATCCATTCTCGCGAGGACGATCCGTACTTTGTGTAGGTAGGTCAGACTATACGGCCACAAGTAAAAAGGGAAGGGAGCGCGCGTTTCAGCGCGCGGCACAACACATGAGAAGGCGAGGAGGGCCCCCTGCTCCATCACCGCGCTGACAGCGTTACGTGAGACCCGTCCGGACCGACGCCTCGCAGCCCCGCCATGCCAACACCTGGCCGCGACGCGACGCGCCCCGCACCGCGCGCGCTGGTCCAGCGGCGTCAGGCTGAGGCGGGGTGGGGGGCTCCTTTCATTCTTCCATATTTTTATTCGGTATTTTTATTTCGGCCGGCGGGGCATCCCCTCTCGGGCCAGGTGGTGTCCGACGCGCCGGCCCTCCACACC
>JAHWGI010001419.1:0-72475 GCA_029379305.1 Frankliniella fusca | reverse complement strand
CGAAACTCGTCCTGGACGGTTCCAAATGTATTCCGATGGCCGCGGACAGCTCCGAATGTGTTCCAGGACAGTCCGTTTTGAGCCCGAGTCCGACCGAGGACAGTCCGGTCTAAGCCCGACGCAGCCAGGGCAGTCCGGTCTAAGCCCGAAGCAACCAGGGCAGTCCGGTCTAAGCCCGACGCAGCCAGGGCAGTCCGCAAGTAGTCCGGTGATAAGCGGGCTGCCCGGAGACAGTCCGAGCGACCGTCACGGGCTGCTCCCGGGCTGTCCGAGAACGGCGTGAACTTGGATGTATTTCTTTGCGCAAGTCCATGTTATCTTTGCATATAAAGGCGTTACATCTTTTACATGTAGCAGCATACCTCAGTTAAGAAATATTTAACGCATAATCTGTCTCGCCACGTAAACACCAAGCATCGTGGTGCCACAGGTGATATGACTTCTGAATATACGCACTTTTTGCACGTTCTAGTTACGTTTCGTTGCCGAAAGGCGTTACTACAGAATACGATTAACGCTACAATATTTAAAGACAGTATCTTTTAATTTTCTTTATTGTCCTCACCCGAGCGCAAGCGCAATATCAAAGTCATTTGCCGAAAACCTGATCACGATGCGACTATTGGTTCGCGCCGTGCAATGCGCGGCTCTTCGAAGACTGCTCCGCCTAGCATAAGAGTCCTTCTTGAGTCTCTGCCTCTCAGCAATCAGCTTAGCTCAGTCGGTAAAGGCGTCGGACTGTGGTAGGAAAGACAGAGGAGTCACAGGATCGATTCCTGCGTGCTGTCCCTTTTTTTTTCCAATAACACATGTACGGACTCATATCGGACTGTCCGGAGCACGGAGACCGCACGCTTCGGACAGCCCGAAAACTTGCAGATTTTACTCATTTTCGGATGGTTTTTCGGTATGTTCCGGGGCTTGATTTCGGACAGTCCGCGGGTGAGCTTCGGACTGTCCGTTCGGACTCCTTTCGGTATGAAACGGTTTTATAAGGGAGCGGTCTGGTGCTGCACGGGACGCGGCTCGGTCAGCGCGATCATACACGAACTATTGGAGGCTTTGGCAGACAGTGCGTGAGCCCCGCCTTGCCCCGCCTTGCCCCGCACTTATTGTGTCCACTGCTGAGCAATTATAGGCCAAAGTGGACCGAAATCTGGACTCATGTCACCGATCCGGTTCAAACTTTGTGGGTTCATAGTGTCCCACTAGAAACCACAAAATACCAAAGGACAGTTCGATATCTCAACATACACCTGAGATAATAATATTTGTCCCAAATTGCCAATTTTAGTCGAGAAAAACAGTTTTTTTGTAATTTTGACTGTTTAAATTGGTAGTATGGGAAAATATGGTCTGATTTGTGTTTACTACATTCAATTTAATTGAAATGAGTCATTTGAGCCACTCATGAACTTTCCTTCCTCATGCCCTGACTAATTAAGAACAATTTTGCAGCAAATGTCGCAATCTCAATTCCCAAAATACGTCATCTTGGATTTGGCCCCAATAATTTTTTTTTCACTTGATTTACTCCAATATACATTGTGTATAAGCCCCTAAGACTTCAAATAAAATTCAAGCTCATAATAAAATAAAACAGAAGTTTCATATAATAACTCTGGCTTTTCTCCACTTATTTGTATTTTATGTTACTGATATTGAATGGAACTTGACACATGACCCCTCTGGATGGGGGGAGCCTTCTGCTCTAACAAATGGATGTAAAACTACTCTTTGGGATCCCCTGGAAGAGGGGAGGTAGAAGTTAGATGGACTATTTATGTTAAACTATTAAATATTCTCTAACTGAAGAACATCTGTTTTTATTTTTATTTATTTATTTAGGTCATTTTTATTTATTTTGGGGAATCTGAAACAAATAAGAAAAAAGAAATTTACTATGAAACCAAGGAAGTGTTACAAGAACTGACTTAATTATTTAAATCCTTACCAATAAATAGGAGTTACAGAGAGAGTAATTTCAGAGTCCCTCTTCTTCTACTTCCTGTTCGTACTCCTCCTCCTTGTGTTCTGGAAAAGGAATTATCATCAGTACTCCTCTGAATTTCAAAGCTGTGTTTTAAGCTGTGTTTGCGCAAACACAGCTTTGAAATTCAGAGGAGTACTGATGATAATTCCTTTTCCAGAACACAAGGAGGAGGAGTACGAACAGGAAGTAGAAGAAGAGGGACTCTGAAATTACTCTCTCTGTAACTCCTATTTATTGGTAAGGATTTAAATAATTAAGTCAGTTCTTGTAACACTTCCTTGGTTTCATAGTAAATTTCTTTTTTCTTATTTGTTTCAGATTCCCCAAAATAAATAAAAATGACCTAAATAAATAAATAAAAATAAAAACAGATGTTCTTCAGTTAGAGAATATTTAATAGTTTAACATAAATAGTCCATCTAACTTCTACCCCCCTCTTCCAGGGGATCCCAAAGAGTAGTTTTACATCCATTTGTTAGAGCAGAAGGCTCCCCCCATATCCAGAGGGGTCATGTGTCAAGTTCCATTCAATATCAGTAACATAAAATACAAATAAGTGGAGAAAAGCCAGAGTTATTATATGAAACTTCTGTTTTATTTTATTATGAGCTTGAATTTTATTTGAAGTCTTAGGGGCTTATACACAATGTATATTGGAGTAAATCAAGTGAAAAAAAAATTATTGGGGCCAAATCCAAGATGACGTATTTTGGGAATTGAGATTGCGACATTTGCTGCAAAATTGTTCTTAATTAGTCAGGGCATGAGGAAGGAAAGTTCATGAGTGGCTCAAATGACTCATTTCAATTAAATTGAATGTAGTAAACACAAATCAGACCATATTTTCCCATACTACCAATTTAAACAGTCAAAATTACAAAAAAACTGTTTTTCTCGACTAAAATTGGCAATTTGGGACAAATATTATTATCTCAGGTGTATGTTGAGATATCGAACTGTCCTTTGGTATTTTGTGGTTTCTAGTGGGACACTATGAACCCACAAAGTTTGAACCGGATCGGTGACATGAGTCCAGATTTCGGTCCACTTTGGCCTATAATTGCTCTGCTGAGTGGTGCGCGGAGGCTTTTTGCGCGGAACTGGTGTCTGCACTCCAAGCGACCCGATAGCCCAAACGGCCTGCACTCCCTCTGTATGAGACGCAAATAGCAGCCCTCTGCGTCGTGGTAGAGCACAGTAGGCCATTTGCATTTAAATAAATATATATATAAATATAAAAAGAAATGAAAAAAAAATGAAAAAAAAATATTGAAACGAGCACGTTGCTCCAAAGTGACGTTAATAAGTTCCATTCTAAAGACTAAAAAGCACGGGACGCATGTCTGGTAAGGAACATTTTCAAAACAAAACCGAACAAGACAAAAACAAAACATAGCAAAACGGCGCATTGTTCAAAAATAGGCTTTGATGCTTCAATTTGAGGTTAATTTGTCTCTGGCCGACAGAATATTCGCTCTAAAATAAACTTTACATTTAACGGGTTGAATTTTGACCTACTAAGGAAAAATAGGGTACCAACCACATTGAAGTGCCGTCTGATGCAAACTTTATTTCATTCTTTACATGTTTCGGACAATTTTGATTGAAAATCGCACCAGTAATCTCTTCTGAATTCATCCGGCTTTCAATTGAGCACCAAAAGAGCGCGACAGAGCGAGGGATGAACGAGTTTTGGCCACTTTTCCTGCAGTCTGGCTCTCCGCACGGAAGGAGCAGAAAAGTCGTCGCAAGTTTTACGTCGTCTTCCAATAAACAAGGAGGAAATTTTGGGGAGAGAAAGGGGGTGGTGGTGGCCGGGGGTCGGCTTCGGGGCCTGTGCCTTGGCTGGGCGGCACAAGGCACAAGCGCCGCCCGCGCCACGCTGTGGCAGAGAGCGTAGCCGGCCGTGGCGCCTGCGCAAACGCTCGCCGTCCCGGACAGTCCACGTCCACGCCGGAAAATGACAGGTTCGCCACCGGATAAATGGGCTGGAGTCCACCCAGACTCAGCCGGCCCGTCTCGTCGCAGAGGGGTGGGGGTGGGGGGAATCCTCGCGTGCAGAGCCGGCGGAGCGGGGAGGGTCGCGGTCCTCAGGCAGGCTCGGGCTGACCGGGGACGCGCAGAGAGAGAGAGAGAGAGAGAGAGAGAGAGAGAGAGAGAGAGAGAGAGAGAGAGAGAGAGAGAGAGAGAGAGAGAGGCATGTCGTGCCGACGGCAGTAGAGGAGAGGCCCGGCGAGGTCCGGCCGTGTGCGAGGGAGACGTTATCAAAAGGACGACGGGCATGTCGGCCCGCCGGCGCGGCCAGCCAGACCAGCGGACACACGCATCACGCGAACCTCATGACAGGCGTTGCAAACGTCCGTATAAAAATGGAGAGCAGGGGGTAAAAAAAACATGCACAAAACAACTGCAAAATGCGCCCCGGAACGTGTCGTGCGGTCGAGTTACGGACTGGTGGACCAGGCAGCCGGGGTAAGTGGGAGGGGGGGGGGCGTTGCACTAATCAGCGGCAAGAGGCCCCCGACACGTTCGGCACATGAGTTGTGTGGTCTGCTGTGCCGTGAACCCGACACGTTGCCGGCGAGGGAAGATGGCTGGCACATTTTTAGTGTATTTGCAAAGAATTTAGGTCGGGCCAGTGTTTGCTTTTGCGGTGCTTTTGTGTGTGTGTGTGTGTGTGTGTGTGTGTGTGTGTGTGTGTGTGTGTGTGTCTGTGAGCAATGGATCTGAGTAGCTGTGCGGGCCACCCCCGACCCATGCCCCTTGCAATGTCGCCCTGCACTATTAATCAGTACAGTACAGGGCGCACTCAGTGTCAATAGGAAACATGATGAAATTGATGGCATTTCAATGTGCACTCACACACACACACACACACAAATACACCACCATACCGCTTGTTTGCGCAACCCTTATCGCATCTGTTGAGTCGTAGAGTAGAATGAACTTACTGGTATGGACCGCCGTTGCCACCGCACCATCGCTGTCTCGAAGCCTCGCGCGAAATGAACTGCGGAGCAAAAAGGGAGAAGGGGAAAATAAGAAGGGAAAAAAGGAAAAAATAAAAAAAATTGTCAGAGGATACAAGATCCAGTTAGCAGTAAGGGGTGGGCGATGTGCACAGATTGGGGGGCCGGAGGGAGGAGGGGTGAGGGGTGAGGGGTGGCGCGGCAGCGCGCGGAACGAAAGAGGGGAGGGAGGGAGGGAGGGGGAGGAACAGAGGGTGACAAGACAAAGGAAGCTACTGTATCCACCCTGCCCCGAGCTGTTACATCGTTACCTCCATCATTATTTACGCGGGAGGCTCTGATCAGCATCTGCCTGAGCGATACATAGAGCACATATGCGCGAGTGTGGTGGAGGGGCGCTGAGGTCGCAGTCTGCATGCAGTGTGTGTGCAGAGGCGACCCTAAGAAGAATCGCGGCCCAAGTCAGCCGGCAGTATCCACTTACAACGGAGAGCCCCTTTCTAATAGACTGCAGAGAGGTCAAAACACAGCGGCGACTTTTCCCCTCCTCATATTTACAACAGGTGCAGTTGAGGACCGCTCCAAGGCACCACTGTAATTTTTTTTTAGCTTTCCTTTTTTTTTCGCGGCCTGCTAGGAATGTCCCTGGCGCGGCGCGCACATTGCTGGTGGGGGCGCGCCCGGGCGGTGGGGTGGCGCTGCTACCCTACTCCGCTTCGCCGCTACGCCCCGCCGCTCCTCCGCCTTCCACTTGAAGAGCACGCAGTTTGTTAATATTATTTCACCCCCATAAAAAGTATTCACCCCGCACCGCACACCGGCCTATGCTCTTTTTTTTCGCGGCTGCGCAAGACGCGCGGCCTGTTTTTGCCACGCGAAAAAAAAGGAAAAGGAAAACGGCCTCCGGGTACACCAGGCCTATGTGCGGCTCCCCATCGAATATGTGTATTATCCCGGGTCGCAGTAAGGCGAATCCATATTTACACCGTAAAAGTGCAGGTCTCTCAAGCTCTGAGCGAGGACTTCTGTGGCACCACCAAACAGGTACATTCAAACTTGTAAACCTATGAAAGGCAATTTCTTAGGGCCGACGTATCCTCTCTTTCCGAGAATGTTGTTATAATATCCCAGGCTGTACGATATCATTTCAGTAAACAATTACGTTGCATTATTATTCGCCTGAAATGTCAAAAAGAAGAAAAACTTGGCGTTTACTCAGCCGCGCGTGGCCAGGCCAGGCTGCGCGGCCGCACCCCCGAAATGGGATCAGGGGTCAAGGGTGCTTACGGGAAGCTTAAGTGAACTCACTTCCCCCTCACCCTCACTCCCCAGCGGGCCCCAGGTGGTGCCAGAGCAGGGGGGCGCAGGGGAGCGGAGGGGGCATCAAAGGATGGCGAGGAGGGGCGTCGGCGTCGTGGGTCGTCGCGGCGCCGGCTGGTCGACGACTTGATCCGGCGGCGGCGGGGGATACAAACTTTGTCACTTTTGCCTCCCGAAAACTTCAAAGGATGCATGTGGCGCCACGCCACGCCACGCCTCGCCACCAGCCCGCAACACCTCCGGCTGACACCCTCCCCTTCAGCCTCCGTAGGAACTACGTAACAGCACCACCACATGGCAGTGCACGCTGGGCAGCAGGACACCCAGCTCGACGCGCGCGCGATCGCAAGCGCCTCGCCCCCTGCTCCCTAATTCCACCTCCTGGGCGGCGCCGGGCGGCGCCCTCAGCCCTCACGAACAGCAGCAGCGCCCGCTCAGCCCCGTCCATAATTTATCAAACCCAAGTTGCTGCGCCGGCGGCCCTGCCGCGCGCGCGCCCCGCTTGAATCGCGATACAACAAGGTGTGGCCTTGGCATCTGCGAAAAATGTCGGCACCATCTGCAAGGACATCTTCGCAAAAGAGAGGGTGGTGCGGGTGGCGGGTGGGGTGGAACCCATAACCTCAGCGCGCCCTACCCCACCCCAGCCCACCACCGCCCCTCCCAGGTGCTGCCAAGTACGCTCTCTGGTACAGTTAGCACGCCTGCAGGTGCAAGGCCACGCCCTCGCCGGCTGGGGGCACGGGGTGGGGAGCACCCCTTTAGGGTACCACCCCTGGTGTACATCTACGGGGTCAACGCGACCGCGCCCCGCCCTCGGGTCGTGCACGGCGCGGATGTGACAGATAATTTTCTTCCAGTCACCGCCCCACCACCCCTCTCGCTGCTCTTATGGCGCCGCTCAGGCTGACGTTATCGCGGCCGCCTTCGTCGAGTTGAACACGAAGCGCTTTCAACTGGAATTACGTTGTGCGCCGCGCCGCTGCTGAGCGCGTGCTGGCGTGGGGCGGGGCGGGGCGGGGCGGGGCGAGGCGAGGCGGTGCGGGCGCGATGCCACTGGCTGGTCGCCCTGCTGACGGGGTCGCTCTGCCAAGGGCATCCCGACCGGCCCGCGACCCTTCATCGCCCGGGACTGCCAGAGAGTTTAAACGAAGCAGCGGGAGATTACGAGACTAGTTGCACCGCCTGTGCCAAAACTGGCGCCTGCGCCCCCCGCGCCCCCCGCGCCCCCCGCGCCCCGGGCCCCCCTCCGGCTGCCCACGGAAATGTTTTTCGCTCGGAGCAGGGCCCTGGCCGGCCCTGGCCACGCAGCGGCAGACCCCTCGGCCCCGCTTCTGCTCCGCGGCTGGATTCCTCCCCTCGCCTCGCCGCGTCGTGGTTTGGCACATCTGCATACCCATCCATTCTCGCGAGGACGATCCGTACTTTGTGTAGGTAGGTCAGACTATACGGCCACAAGTAAAAAGGGAAGGGAGCGCGCGGTTCTGCGCGCGGCACAACACATGAGAAGGCGAGGAGGGCCCCCTGCTCCATCACCGCGCTGACAGCGTTACGTGAGACCCGTCCGGACCGACGCCTCGCAGCCCCGCCATGCCAACACCTGGCCGCGACGCGCCCCGCACCGCGCGCGCTGGTCCAGCGGCGTCAGGCTGAGGCGGGGTGGGGGGCTCCTTTCATTCTTCCATATTTTTATTCGGTATTTTTATTTCGGCCGGCGGGGCATCCCCTCTCGGGCCAGGTGGTGTCCGACGCGCCGGCCCTCCACACCACACCGCTCTCGCCCGGTTTCATTTTCACTCGCGCGACGTGGTTTGACACGAAGAGGAAGGAAGAGATATTCTTTGGAAAAAGAAAAGGGAAAAGTACATGTATTTTCTATATACTAGGAGTACGTGCGGCAGGCACGTAGTTGCTGAGCGAATTGAGAGTTAAAAGAAATATACCCAACCCAACCGCCGTTTTGGCAGGCAACCCACAAGTCAGTCAGTCAGTCAATTACGGAGGAGAGTGAGGGCAGAGGGGGAGGAGAGGGACATCCTCCTCGCGCGCCGCAATTCAAGCAACGGCATTTGCTGGACGGCCCCCGCCCTGCAGGCAGGCGCTATAGCTAGGTAGTGCCGAAATTTGAGTGAAGGCCCCCAGCACCCCCCCTACCCCCTCCATTTTACCCCCACCCATCTGAGATCAGGGGCAGGGGGTAAGTATCATTTACATGTTTAGAAAGAATGCACCTGCATCACATGCAGACAGTCTTTTTCCCTACTCACCTCTCATTCTCTATCCTTCTGAATTAATTTTGCCCTCAAACCAACTCACATGAATCCATGGTAAGCCAGAAATGGGTTTCTTAGAAGAGGCCAGTAACTTTAAATACAATCAAGACATTCACAAAGACTAAGGACCTTTGAATGATGAGGCGTATCTATTTTGAAATGAATGTCAGCTATTAAGAATAGAATTAAAACAATTGTGCCATTTCAATAGTTATATGGCTGTATATTAGTAATAAGTATGTACTTCAATATTTTAGAAAGACTGTTTTAAAGTAAACACTCCTGGCACAACTAATACATTACATGTACTGTGTCTCATCTAAATCCTATCCACAGTGTCGCCCCTAATATTTGTAAGGGTCAACTCTTTTTAAAATAACCATGTTTTCAAAATAATTTTTTTCTCTATCAATAACTTAGTGGAGTGAACTTTTTTCAATCTGAATTCTTAGGCATAACGGATCAATGAGTAAGTTTGGGTAAGCACATGATGTAGCTCAGTCAGAAATCGTATCCCTGGGAAATACGGAGTAGGTTAGAAACAAAATGCCACAGAATTTACCAAGGTAATACCCAAACTCTTTTCTTGTTTCTTGTTAGGTTTAAGAGTAGTAAGATTTAAATACTCAAACCACACTTTTATATACTATCTTTAGTAGAATAATGAGACACCAAATATTCAGTTTACGATTTAGAAACTTTTCATTCTTTTTTATTACAAATGCCTATTGTCGTATGTCAAAAATGGGCACACTTCCACTACTACAATTAACCATACACACCGCACTAAAGAAATAGTTCAGCTGGGGTTAACTTGGTGGCGCAATAACAAATTAATACGCTGGGGAACCAAGCAAGCATTCAAAACTAAATCAAACAAAATATAAGGAAATCATACTGCTGTTAGTAACTCTCACTTGTCAGGCCATAGGGTCACCTGATTTCAATACTCGGACCATACTCTAATGTTCACCAAACAGTTTCACAGCTTCACTGTAAACAACATTGTCTATCTTATTAGGTTATGTCACCCACTCACCTAGAAGAACACAACCAAGTTGCATCGATACTGGCTATCATTTCAGTAGTCCGTGACGTTCATTTCACAAATCCAAAGCAATAAAAAGTATTTTGAGGCACTACCATTCTCACTTCTCCCCAAGCCACAGACGTACACAAACAACAAATCACTCGAACCCACACTTCTACACAATGACGACACTTGAAACTTCGTGCAGCGATGTCCGCAACCTTAAAAGCACCTTCAGACTGCATATTACGTGAAAAAGACTATTATTATTTAATTCGAGAGTGTAAACAGCCGAGAAGTACGCCGACTTTGCCTTTTTCTGAGCATGGCTGACGCGAAGTAGTTCCGGCGCTGCCGCTAGGTGGCGCTATCTCTCCATGTCTTTACAGTACTCCTCCTGCCAACCTTCCAGAATTGAATTTCAAATTAAACTTTTAAATATTTCAAACTCCTTTAATTTGGACAACTTGGATGAATATTAAAGCGCTGAAGTTAGCAGATTGCGGAACACTACCGCTTTTTACGATTACTTCTGTACTTTAAGAGGAGAACCGGCTACGACAGACAGACAGACAGACAGACAGACAGACAGACAGACAGACAGACAGACAGACAGACTCACGACCAAGTACACTTCCGATCCCCTGCAGGAGTAAGCTTCGCTTCGCTCAGCGACAACTTAACTCATGAGAAAGAAATTCAAGCGACTTTGCGCATGTTAGAAAAGAGAGTAGTTTAAAAGTTTTAAACGTTTTTTGGAGGGTAGAAGGGGGCGTGGGGTGGGGTGGACTTTAAGAAGGGTTTGAGAGAGAGAGAGGCGAAGACATCCTCGCACAGCAGAAATGACGACGCCAATACTGCTTCACATTGAAGTCAGATCGCGTGGTTATCGTTAAGTTTCCTTTGTAATCTGCAAGGTAAACACGGGCAACCCCACACTGCGGTCGCGGCGGACATTCAGCAGCAATAAGTCACGAAGGATTTGGGTGGTCAGGGAGGTAATAATATGGCGAGGCAGGCCCTCTCTGTGGCGGTTGCCCTCCCCATCATTCAAGAGCCTCTCTTTACAATATGAGCTTCATCAACTAAGAAAACATGCCGGGTATATGGCGTTGTTTTTCTTCATTCCGTTCGCCATATTTTGAATCTGGCCGATAATCGCCTAGAGGTAGGTGGTCCGACTCGTCACCTTTCTTTACATCGCATTATCTGCGCGTCCTGTCTGGCGGGCAGGGTTGAGCGGGGCTGGCGGGAGGGCCGTGGCGGGGCGTAGTGTGAGATTCGAGACGCCCGGACCGCTTTTTGGGGACAGGTCAATCGGCTTGGTCCTTCCTGTGTGTTGCATCTATTCATCCCGTTCATTCAGTCCATGGACGGGCCCCCGGCCCCGGCAGGGCCCTTGCTCTGCGTGTCGCTTGTGTAAGTCAGTGATCTGGGGCTGGACTGCTGCCCATGAATCATCTCTACCTGGTGTCATTCCACAAGATTTCGACTATCTTCTTTTTAGTTTTGTTTCCCTTAGGGGGATGGAAATGGTTTTAGTCGCCCCGACTTACGTAGAAGTTTGAAAGGTGTATGAAGGATTACAAGAAAATATCTCTGATAAAAATCAACGTATGTAGATTATTATAACCCGGTTCAGTAGCCGTTTACACGGCCGAAATAAAACAAATTTCAGTTTGTTCAGAATTACCGAGCCGTCAGCTGTGAAAAATCCATTTGTTTTTATTTGTGGGGCCCGTCTTTAACGACGCCTGGGAATAGCGCACGGTCTGTTGACGAGTCGTCATGCGTGGAGCATCGGTCTGGTCCGGTCTGGGAGGGGCGGCGGCACAGAGAAAAACGGTTTGGGGGTGGCGGAACTAACGCCGTGAAACCTGATATGGCTGCTGGTGAACCTGTTTACCATGTCGCGTCACGTTACTTCTTCTTACGGATTTCAATAAAAATTGTGGAACCGATTGCGTCAGGACTGAGATACTTTTGCGCGGTGGCCACACAAGTCTTTCAGTTCCTCCCGTATCTCACGATACACAGACAGGTGTGTGATACTATGGTGATTCCAGTTTTATGCATGAATGAAAGCCAAGACATTTGATTTTACTCAAAATAACTGTTGAAGATTCTTTTCACATAAGGCGGAAGCCCTTACGGCAAGCATTAAATATTTCATGCCTCTATTGGACACCATAAAATTCGGCCCCTCTATCCTACATTAAAAAAGGAGGAAAAATCTCGGCCCATCATGTTGTGTGTGGTGCAGTGTCAAGCCAGTCTACAGTCCAGAGAGAGAGAGAGAGAGAGAGAGAGAGAGAGAGAGAGAGAGAGAGAGAGAGAGAGAGAGAGAGAGAGAGAGAGAGGAGTTGAAGTTGAACTCGTCCCGGAGCGGGCGGCACTGCTGCAAGGCACCCCGAGCATCCTACTTATTACCGGCACCCGCAGCACTCGCACGATCCATTTACGTCACACAATGGTCCCCGAATCAATCACGAGAGGGCACCCCGATGTCACACGCCGCGCTCCGCCGCCTCCGCGACCAGTTAACAGAGCTTCAAAATCGAATCCATCTTCATCTTGAAACATAAAAATACAACAGACGTGTGACATTTTTAGGATGTTCCACGACGCGCCGTCCGCTGGCTGACTTCTCATTGCGTGGCGCGCGCGCAACCGAGTGGCCGTGGGAGACACAAGAGAGGCACCGAGTGGGCGAGTCAATAATCCGGGGGACGCCAGGTAAAAATGTCGCGCTTTGATAGAGGACCTTTTTCCCACCGCAAGCAGCGGGCGACAGCAGCGCCGCGGGGTGTTCCATCATCATGAACGACTGCGTTTCTTTTCCCGATCGGCCTCCCCTACCGCCACACACCCGCTCAAAAAGATTTTTATTTTAGGAACTCTCTATCTGGTTTAATTTTAAA
Organism: Frankliniella fusca; assembly: GCA_029379305.1. NCBI lineage: Eukaryota > Metazoa > Arthropoda > Insecta > Thysanoptera > Thripidae > Frankliniella > Frankliniella fusca. The sequence continues at coordinate 59,969 of JAHWGI010001419.1, read as the reverse complement.
GCGCATAATTCGTACCAATTAAAGGGAAATGCGATCGTGAAATACTGCGGCAGGGTGCATTCCACAGCCGATACCCATACCGTGCCGCCGAGAGAAACCCTATCGCCCTGGTCCCCTGCTGCAGCAGCAGGCGGTCGGACAGTTGTCTTCTTACGACTCCCCGACTTGCCTCTCCGCGGCCCGGGCCGGGCCGGGTAGTCGGAAGTCGACACCCCAGAGTCCGTTGTATTAGAGGGCTTGATATAGCGACTCCATGACACGCATCCGGCTCAAGGGGTGGTGGCGGAGGCCAGGCAGCGGCCGCCCCGCCCACGCCCCGCCACGCCCCGCGGTGTGCCGCAAATAATGCCGCGTTTCAACCAATTTTTCAAGCTCAACTTTTTGCGACGGAAGGAAGTTCCGTCGTATTGTGGAAACCGTGAAGTGAGCCCCGCCCACCACAGCACTAGCGGATTAGGGGAGAGAGACAAGTGACGACTCTTGGCGCTGCAGCGTAGCGCAATACGAGATTTCTCAAAATCCTTCCGAGTTTCAGATGAGTAACGTTGTGACGGGACAAAAAAAAAGGATGTATATGGAATAAAATGCCGGTTGAATAACGAAACAAACCAAATATCGACATTTCCCCGGCAGATACAGAAAGACGCACGGGTATTCCTCCGGGGAGGAATCACACGGGCCCGCAGCAGCCATCGCTCTTCCTCACGGCGCCATACATCCGTCCCCCTTCCTCCCCGGAGACGTACGGGGAGCGGGCGCGCGAGGCGGGAGACCGGCTCCAAAGGGAAGCTCAAGGTGTCGCATAAAGGAGTCGATAAAAATCCATTACCGCGGTGTGTGTGTCCCCGCAGCGCGGCGCGGCAGGGCGGGGCGGGGCGGGGGGGGGCGGGGCGGGGCGGGGCGGGGCGGGGCGGGGCAGAGACATAAATTACCAGCAGGCGGTGGTGGCTCCACGTGCACGCCGCGGCGGTGCTCGGGGCAGGACGGCGGCATCGCACGGGTAATGTATGGGCGGCACAGGGGAGTACGTAAAATCGGTCCCGTTGTACGCAATGAGCGCTGCAGGACAGCCCCGTCCTGCACCGGGACCGCCCCCCGCCCCACCCCAACCTGAGCGCCCGCCCCCAGCGGGACCTCCGCCGGGGGGTCGTCGGGGAGGTCCGTCGCCGGGGTGCAAAAGAAGGGCGGGGCGGAGGCGTGGCCGCGCAGGGCGGGCCTCACAGACAGACCCGCGTCCCGCCACGCCCTCCCTCAAGGTGCGGTGTCATTTACCCCCCCGGATGGTGAGCGCGGGGCCACCCACCCACACATACACACATAGCGCTGATACAGGTGGCATAATAGCGGACCCAGCACCATACTAATAGATTTTTTTTAACGAGATTTAATATCGTTTCTTTTTTGTCCGACGCGGTGCCCGCCGAGGAGGAGGGCACATGTGGCATCTGCCCGTGTCATGGAAGGGTTAAAGGGAGTCCAGCCGAATGCTGAGCTCCGGAGGGCGGACGTGGCAGGACGGGGCGGGACGCCTCACCTCTGCTGTTGTGGGACTCAGCCCGCCCCTCCAGCCTATAATCTCGAATCCCTCCTGCACCCCCCCCCCTCCACCCCCCCCCCACACACACACATGTGCGCGCGCAAAGGGGAGGGGATCCAAATTGAAAGTCTAAGTCAACAGTTAGTGATACGAAAAGCGTATTTACCTTGGACCCACAAAAATGTCTTTGTTGGACAGCGCGCGCGAAGAAAGGCTGAAAGATGAACCACCGGATGTGTCGCAGCAGTGATACAGCGTGTTTCCGAAGGACACGGCAGCACGGGAGGGGCGAGGAGGAAGCGGAGCGGACGGACGGCCTCTCGCCATCAATCACAATCACCTTCAAATTCCTTTAAATTTAACACAGTGAAGGCGGCTAAGCTTCAATGACGTTTTAAAGCTGACATCGCGGATGCACCATTGGCGGGAAAAATAGAATAGGGATAGAATAGGATAAGCAGAAGCAATTCAACAATTTCAACAGCTTTAGTGAATAATGAAATTAATTTCGTAGATCAGCACACTGTAATTATAACAAGAAACAAATTTACTCGTCTCGCTGTTAAATCGGTAAATATATTTTTTCTGCACTTTGATGAAAAATTTACAAGAAATATCGCGAAACCACGGACAAAGTTACGGAATTCTTTTGTAGATGAATACGAATGAAAAAAGAATTAACAATCAGGTCTTTAACAAAATTCACAGACGTTTCATGTTAATTTACGAAACGTTTTTTTTTTTTTGTTTTGTTTTTTTTCAGTGCAGACTCGAAATCGGAAGAAGGAAATTGCCGCGCGCGAGGCAGAGAAGAAGAACAAAGAAAACCGTAAAACGGCAAGAATATTCAGCGCTAATCTGTCAATAGAGCACAGGCGGCTCAGGCTCATGCCCCGCGATGGTTTTCGTCGTCAGGGTTTAACGGAGAGGAGAAAAATAACGGGAAGCTGGCAGGAGACTTCTGCTGTGAAGCGGAACAAGGGGATAAGTTGACTTAGCACCAAAATGAGATTTTTATGCCATGTTATAGTCAATCATAGGCTGCTTCTACCCTCAAAATATTACAGCAAAGTACCCCATAGGTTGGGAGATATAAGGGTTGGTAATAGGAGATAAGTCGACATACCCCCTTTTTAAAGAACATTTGTTCGCAGCAAAAGGAGGTAAGTCGACTTATCTCAAAAGTCTTAAAAATTTCAACTGAACAAAATGAGTTAAGTTGACTTGACTCTATTTGATTGAGATTTAAAAAAAAGTTATGTCAACTTATCCCCTTTTGCACAAAAAAATAGCAAGCATATTTTTCTTTTTATTCTGTAGTGGCACTACAGAACTGAGTTCCAGATTAGAAGTTGACGCAAAGAGTTCTAATATTTCTTTATTTTCTGTGAAGCTTTCGGAGTATCCTTTGCATTAAATTTTGACTTTAGACCTGGTTGTTATCTATATTATACCTCTGCTGAACCAGAAAATTATCTTTAAGGATTTAATACTATTGCCTTCATATTTTTGCTTTGATTCACTTAATGATTCAAAAAGAGTAAAAAAATGACATATCAACGTAGAACGACTTAGCTCCTTTTTTCAGAATGGCATAAGGAGGCAAGGCGACTTGACTCTTTATGCATCTTCTCATCAACAAAGTTAAGTAGACTTAGCTCTTTTTTCCAAGTTTTCAATGACTTAACTCTAAAGTCTCAACAAGCAAAAAGAGTCAAGTTGACTTGCTTTGTTATGTCGTTGATGGTAAAAGGAGTCAAGTCCTGTATCTCAGCGTACAAGCATGACACTGAAAAAATCATAAAGGCAGTAATATCCTACATCAGATTGCATTTTAATATTATCATTACATTTATGAAAAGTTACGTGCCAATAGTTTTTTCAATTTCCTGAAAAGTATGGGTTTTGGACTTAACCCCTTGTTCCGCTTCACAGCAGACTTGAAGCCCGCAATAGTGAATTGTGCCGCCCAACCCGAGGAGGGGGGGGGGACTTATCCCCCCCCTTACCACCCCCAACCCGGCAGGAGTAATCTCTCCGCGGCGCACGCGCTGTTTTCCTCATCCGCAAACAGCGCCCTTCAATTAGTGGAAGATTATTTCTGGGCGGGAGGGGCGGGGCATAGCGGGCCGGGCCGGGCCACGGCAAGCCGGCCGGCTGACCGACAAGACTATTTAGGCCATTGTGCCGGGGACACTGCTGCAGTAATCTGCTTACGGTCGAGATGTCGCCGTCGCCGTCAAGATAAGCTGCGCCGCCAGCGATCTGATCCGGCTCCGCCGGAGGAGACGCCGGAGCGGGACGGGCGGCTCCGGGCGGGGGCCAGGCCGGAAGTCACAAACTGTTTCCGCGAGTGTGCGCGCCTATGAGTAATGCGCTCTGTGTGTGTGAGTGGCCCAGCCGGCAGAAAGCCCGGCCGCACGCCGGCCGCAGGCCCAGCACAGCCAAGCACAGCACAGCACCAGGCCGCTGCGGTCGCTCTGTGTCCTATTCGCACAATGGAGACAAGAGACATCCTTATAAAGCTCTCCTTCCCTCCCTCTCTCCGACTGTGCGCAAAAGACACTTGCGAGGCGAGGCTTATATCCCCGGTAGACCCGGTGGACAAAATTACATTTTGGTGCGTTGAGCGTATCGAGAAAAGGGTTTGGAGATAGTAAAACGGCGTATGAGTACTGAAGAGAGTTCGTACGGGATATTGTCGCGCTTTCCAAACAAGTCCGTGCACAAAGAAAGCACTTGCGTCTTTAATTGTGAGAGAGAGAGAGAGAAGAGGGAGAGGGAAAGGACCTGCAAGATAAGTGATGTAGCCAGTAGCCAGCGCCAGTAATTTCATTTTAATGCCGAATCCGACTCCGCACAGTCACAGCCAATGCCATTACTTCACAAACACATTTTTGGCAAAAGACGCGAATTGAAAAAGCATGAGGATAACTAAGGTGGAGATGGGAGGGAAAAGGCCTGAACCTCTTCGAGCTTTTGCGCCTTTGCACTGCTAGTTTCAAAACCTGCAGATGATTTGAAAATATGACATTATTTTTAAAAAGAACGGAAGTGGCCAACGACACATTTCTTTTTATCTACTTTGAGAAAGGAGAGATACAGAAGTGGAGATCGAAACATATCACATGTAATGAGAACCTCGTAAACGGCCACTCATAGCTTCGCCTCTCCTTCAAAATCATAATGCTTAATTTCTTTGCACTGGCATTAAACATTTCTAGTAAATTAGAAGACGACCGGATCAATCCAGGGAATCGTTAAGAAAGGTACATACATTGTATTTTATTTCAGCTGAAACATACGTCTGCAATCCGAAAAGAACCTCTTTATCATTCAAATTGTAAGCTTTGATTTAAAAATAAAAGTTTGGTCTTAAAAAATTTGCACGTCTATTGATGAAATTATTGCTTTGAATAGAAACAGCCTGTGTTGTTTTAACAAAAGATTCTCTTGGTGGACGAACACAGTCAAGGGAAACTACACGGTTTAGCCGTGCTGCTGCTCCCAGCCCCTCCACCGCGCTTCTTCTCCTCCTCCAAACATGACATGAACTAACCCCAAAGTTTCCCCATGTTCTCCTTGCGCCAGCCGAAATCGCTACCCCACCTCCGCTCACCCCACCCCACCCCAGCAGCCCCGCTCTGCGCACACACTTGAGCCCCAAATCGTCCCGGGTTCGTGTAAATCTCCTGGCTCAGCTGTCCGGAGGTTAGGCGGAGGGGACGTCTCTCCCCCTCCAATCTAAATCAATCTAGCCAACCCACCGTGGCCGTACCCCCTGCATTCCACACTTCAACCCCCGCAACCCTCCCCCAACCCCTACCTCCTGCGCACCTCACCTACGTCGTATCGCGCGCACCGCAAACCCAAATGGATCGCGAGAGAAAACAAATGGCCGCGTGATAGGTAGAGAGAGGAGGGGGGCGGGGCAGGGGGAAGGGAGGGGGGGAATACGTGCAAAACTATTAGCATTGATTGACGCGGGGCCGCCGGGGGTCGCAGGGAGTGGCAGGGAGAGCGAAAATGGGGACGAAGGGAGGGAGAGATGGGGGAGAGCCGGGGAGAGGGTGGAGGAGGAGGGAGTAGCTGACGGCCGACTTTCGTCAGTTGCGACGTTCCGCTGCCGTGCCGTAACCCCCCTCGCACGCCTCGGCCGCACGTCTTCGGTAAGCGACCCTCTTCATGTCCTTCGACGAGGACCTTTCCCAGCCTGCGGGGTCTGCGGAGCGTGGGGCGCGGGCAGGGAGCGGCGGTCTTCCCTGAGAACACCGTGTCCGTGGCAGGAGGGGGGGGGGGAGAGGGCGCAAAGGGCGTTCCGTCGGAGGAGGGAAGGGTCGTTCTTGAGGCGTGCCGCGGGCGACGGAGCGTGGAGGACGCCGCGGTGCGGTACGACGGCCCTCAGTGTCGCCTGCACCTCGCAGCACGGCGCGGTGGGCCGTGGGAGAGCATGGGGGAGGTCCTGTACACACACAGGGTTAGAGGGCACACCGCAAACCTTCTACACCTCCATCCCCGCCCCTGTCTCTCTCTTTGCCCTCTCGCACCCACCCCTCTCTCCCACACACACTCTCTCTCACACACACACACACACACCGTCTCCTCCTTCTTTGCTTGGACCCCGCAGCAAGCTTTCAGTGAATGTCACACAGCCGCACCGCACCGCACCTCGCCAGCAGCCCCGCCAGCAACCAGACCTGGGCCCGCTGGCCCCACCCGGGCCAGCCCGGGCCCCTATGCATGCAAGCTCCGCGCAGCTCCACTGGGGGGAGGACACGCAGCTCAGCCGCAGGGGCGGGACCCACAAAAATAAATTCCCCTTCAGGTGACATTTGGCGGAGGTCCCGCGGGCGGGGCGGGGCGGGGCCCAGCAAGGAGGAGAGCTGGCGTGATAATAAGTCTTCCTCGGCGCGCGGGGGCCCGGGCCTGGGTCCCACCCCGAGTGTGCTGCCTTACAAGTAACCAAAGGGGTGGAGGTGAGGACAGGACACGACGCGCGCATCACCAGCTTATGTAACCCACAACGCCGGCACGGGGGGGGGGGCCTCATTCAGAAGACGAGAAGAGGGTGAGCGCCTTCGAGTTTCGACTACAAACAGCGTCGTAAGGGCTGGTTACATATACTGCATACTCACTGTTGGCTAGTTTGTTGTCTTGCAGCCACGGCGGGAATGCCACGTGGAACTAAAGTGACATGGGTCTGTCTTTGCACAACATCCCCCTGGAATAAAGCAGGCGGAGGCCAGCAACCACTTTAGAGTGACTCCCAGAGTGCCCTGTCATCGTACGCGGGGCGTTCAGTTTTCGCGTGCGTCCGCAGTTACTAAAAACTCACAACTAACAGCGCACTGTACTCTCCTCCTCGCGACACTCGGTACAGGGTTCCGTGCTGCTCCCGCGTCCCCGTGGGGCCCACGCCCGCACACGGGGGAGCCCAGGGTAAAGTAAAGCATTTCGACGCGCTAAATAACTTTCTTTACGGGTCGAGTTCCTCGGGAATTCTCCAACCGACTCCCGCGTCCGCGTGCGGGGCGCAGAAGAAGCGAGGTGCGGGGCGCTCCCCGCCGCGCACAGCGCGAGTGCAATTAGACACTTAGCAGCGATAAAAATAACTAAGCTGGAGAGGGTGGCGCTTGTTCTGCAGCACTAGCTGCCTCCCCCCGCCCCCTCCCCGGGGCACGCCTGGGGTTTAAACTCGGAGGAGAGCGGAGGAGGAGGCGAGGGAGGCGGGGGCACGGCGTGTTCTGAGGGGCTCATGTCCCCGCAGGGCACCTCCTTCCCCTCCCCCAAGCCACGCCCCACCCGCAAGGCCAAAGGGACGGCGCAACGAGGTGCCCTAGCATATCCAGGGCGCGCCCGGGCGGGGCGGGGCGGGGCGGGGCTGTCTCGAGGCGGACTTACTCCCCGGTAGAGGCAATGACCGAGCATGGCAGGCAGCCTCGCTAGACACAGACACGCAAGAATTACACACGACAAACAGGCATATACTCGATGGAGAGAAGAAGAGCAAAGATATATAAAGCTTCGACCGTCATAAATATTTTGACCAAAAGCAGAATCAGAACAAAATATTTTCGACAGGCGTTTTTCATAATTAGCGCACGTGTATAGAGCAGCAGCCATTGCCGCGCCGCTTCAGTATGGAGAAAAGGGGGAAGGGAGATACGATTACTGCACGACATTCCCCGACCGATGTATTCATACAAAACGTTTAAACTGCTCCCTGGCGCGGCCCACCCGGGACCCACGGTGCAGCGGCATTCCCCTCGGAGCAATTGAAAGAAAGGCGCGACGCTCAGCGTTAATTTGGCGGCACGGCGGGCAGAGCGCGTGCGGGGGCGCCGCACTGCAGCCCAGCCTCTCTCTCTCTCTCTCTCTCTCTCTCTCTCTCCCTCTCCCTCTTTTTCTACCTCACCCATCTCTCTCCTTCTGCCTCACCTCCCTCCCTTTCTTTCTCTCTCTCTCTGCCTCCCCGTCCCGAGACTTAATAATAATCCCACGTCCCTCGACAGAAATTAGTGAAGAGTATGTATTTCGGGGGGCAATGTTCCATGCGCCGCCTCGTAAATCCGTAGAGGCAGTCGTTGTCGTTAAACGGAACTTCGCCCCGCGCGCGCCGCTCAACTTTCGCTCGGCGCCCCGCCCCGCCCCGCCCCGCCCCGCCCCGCCCCGCCCGCGGTCCTTTTGGGCCCCCGTGCCGTCTTCTCCTTCATGCGTGGTTACCATGTCGCCCCCCGCCGAGCGCGGCGTGGTCTGGAGGGGCGCGGGACAACGAGAGGGAGAGGGAGAGAGATGGAGAGAGGGGGGAGAAAGGGAGAGGGAGCGAGAGAAAAAGAGCCGCGGAGCGTAGGAGCGAGAGCCAAGCCGAGCCGAGGAGGGGGGAGGGGGGATGAGGTCCTATCTCGCTCGCTCCCAACTTGTGTGATAGCACCACTGCTGTCACTCTGCCAGTCGACACGACAAACTTTACAACAACAAAGCCGAAAATAATTTCGTCGCACCGAAGCAGCAAAAGATGATATGAATAACGGCGCAATTAATACTGTCGGCAAAAGTGTCCGGGAATAGGAACAGCCCAATTTGGAGTCCGCACCGGAGAGCGGCGGCATAACGCTCCACTCTCTATCGGGAGCACGTTACTGGTTACGTCACCCACGGCACGCCGGCATTGTTCTGCTACACTATCCAAAAGACATTTACATATCGAAGGCAAAAAACAAAGATTAAAAGACATGGGAACACATTTCGACAGTAGAGGTGCTGCCTATTAGTCGAAATGCGATCTCGTTCGGGCGCCGCGCCGGCGCGGCGCCACTCCACCGCCACACCCCTCTCGTACGAGCCGCGCTCCGCCGCGCCGCGACCCACCCCGCCCCGCCCCGCCCCGCCCCGCCCCGCCCCGCCCCGCCCCGCCCCGCCCCGCCCCGCCCCGCCACAAGCAGCCCGCGGGGACCACGTCAATGGCCCATCACGTCCGTTCATTTCCTTCCCCATTGCCTCCGCCGCCACAGCGCTCCACAGCGCCCCTGGCGGACGCGGCCGGAACCGCCTCCTGATGATAATCACCGAAAGTCATCGTCGTTAAAGATGTCCTACCCCGTTACCCCCGGCGGCCCCATCCTCTTCCTAGTCTAACCCTTTTCATCCACCGTTAAAGAAAGCGCTCTGAGGAGGAGCGCGGGCGACGGCGTGCGGAGCCGTGCGGAGCCGTCCAGGCAACTCCCTCCACCCCGCGACGCCCCGCGCCGACAGAGCTCTGGTTTTAGACTCGGGCCGCGGCACCCGGCGGCACCGCTGAGTTCCGCCCTGCCTCGCCCCGCCACCTCCAGATGCGGGCGGGCTGGCGGGCGGGCGGGCGGACAAGGAGCGTCCTGATGAAGCTGCGCTGCGGCGCGGGGACGCGGGGCACGGGGACATTGAGGGAGGGAAGAGCGACCCAGCCCTGCAGCGCGGCGCGGTACGGGGTGTTCGCGAGGGTGCGGTAAAGAAGATACGCGGGGCAGGCAAAGGTAGACAGGCGGGGGAGGGGAGGTTTATGGCGCCGCTGCACGTGGCGCGCGGCTGGCTGGGAAGCTGGAGGTGCGAAGCGAGGATTCGTAACCCAGCGGGCGATAAGTGCAGTCCCGCCCGGGGTGGTCGTAGACACCGTGGGAGCGGCGGGACGGGACGGGGCGGCCATCGTCGGGGACCTTCATGAGGCACCGCCGCGGGGTCCGGGCCGGGGCCCGTCAAGTGCAGCGGCAGCAGCTGGAATGAACGCGAGTAGAATTTGCCAGCACACAGGGGGGCGATAGCACGAGTTGCCCACCCGCCACGAAAAAGGGGCGAGAGGGTAGGCGGTGGTAGAGCCGGGTAGAGGGCATTGGCCGTTGGGAGCGCCCCCTGCACCATACCGGCCAGGGTGTGGCACGGTCGGTGCATCGCCTGTCTGCCCCGACAGAGGCGGGGCGGGGGTTTGAAGGGGTGGGATGTGGTGTGCTGGGGTGGGGTGGGGTTGGGGTTGGGCGGGCGCACCGGTGACAATCAGGGCGTCCCGTCCAAATGAAGCTGGTGGCGCGCCGCTGCGCCCTGCGCCGCTGGCTGGGGTATTCAAATGGCGTCGCATTCGTTCACTCCATTGTGAAACGAAATACCCTTAAAGTGAATTCCGGCGCCCAGGCTCAGGCCGGTCGGGGCCACGGCTGGGGTCCCCGCCGGCGTCCCAGCCGCAGCCGCCACCAGCGCAGCGCATAGCGCAGCCCACCCAACAGAGTGGTACTGATATTGAATTGGACCGCGTCCTGCTGAAGGAGGCCAGACTACAGCGCAGAACCGGCAAAAGTCAACGTCGCAATGCCTCTTCCCGACGCTCAGAGCCCAGGCCTCGAGTTGCGCGACTCCCAGTGTCGGATTATTGGCGCGACTTTTCTCGTCTGCGCGGCAATTTAAGGTTCCAGTTGCAGGGAAGAGTTTTAGACGCGCCTTGCCTGTTCGGGAAAGCTCGTCAACACCGCAGCTGGTGGTGGTGGTGGTGGGCGAAAGGGGGTAAGGGGGGACGCTGGCTGGCGACAGAGTCCTGGGTCCGCCGAGGTCGAGCAGGTTACGTGCGCACCTCGGTCGCCTCATCAAAGGGTCCGCCGCGCCGGCCGCGCCCCTCTGCGCTCTGCCTGGACCCGGGCGGTGCGGCAAGGCCTCGGCAAGGCCCCGGAAGCGGGCCACGTCCGACAAACTAGCACCTCGTCGAGTGTTAGCATAGGCCTGTTAGGTTTGACCGCGAGCACTGCGAGCAGGTAGGGCGGAGGTACGTGGGAAGCGGGGGTGGAGGAGCGGGGCGGGGGCGGCGCGGGGTGGCGGGCAGAGGTCGATGACAATGGTTGCGCATCGCAGCGGCGGGGAGGCTCCGGACCAGACCGAGCACGTGAGATGTGGGCGGCGGGGCGCTGGCTCGGTCGCTGGACCGCCGCGCCGGTCTGTTACCTGGCGTGTTTGCTCGTTTGTGTGTTTATTTGTTTACAAACCCGCGCGGCGTTGAACAAAGATAGGCACACGAGTGCTAATGGAAATGTCGAGACAGCGGACTAGTCCTGCACGCCTGCTGCGCGGGGACAGCATTGCCTGGAGCACAGCGCCGCCGCGGCGCCGGCCAGGCGGACCTTCGGACAGTCAAGTGCTGTCCCATTCGTATTCTTTCCTCATCAGCACTGAAATTCTGTTGGCAATTATTCTCATGTGAGTGTACGCACGTATTACCTCGTTTAAGTGTGGCAATCACACGAGATTCGCAACTCCCGTGGATGACGCCCTGCGAGTCCCAGCTCATCAGCAGAGTGACCTCGGTAGGGCCTCAGCTGTCGTCAGCAAAGAAGGTAGGGATATATACGACCACCATGTAGACCACACATTCACACACACACACACACACACACTCACACAAACACGCACACGAAGGCGCGCGCGCAGCACGACATTGCTTTCGTCTAGCTTCTCTAGTTTGTTAGAGGCGCGCGCGTGTGTGTGTGTGTTGCGCAGAGAGAAAGGATGGAGAGAGGGGTAGAGAGAAGCGGATGTGCGGGCGCGTTGGGGCTTGAGAGGCGAGGCACTGCCCCCTGAGCTGAGCTCAGCCCCTAAACCTTCCCCCTTTGGACCTCTCCCACCCCCTACCCACTCCCTGGCACCGGCAAATCCCACCCTCTCGCGACACACAACCCCCTCCCCCCCTAAGCCGTGCCGTACCTACCCCCGCTCATCACACATGTACATGCGATATTTCCGAAACATACACTATATATACACAAGCAACTCGTTCCACCTCGATGCAGGCAGACTTGGCAACGGTGATCTGATTCAGTCGCGAGTCACGAATAGCTACGGTTGTCACTTTCAACTTTTTGAACAAAGCATGCATTTTCTTTTTCTACCAACTTAAAAAAAAGATATATAAATTTCTCCGTGCATATTACTGAACCACAAATACTACAATTAAGTTGAAGTTCCCCCATGACTGATTCTCTCGCAGCGGTACAGTTTTCTCTCCAGCGTCTCTGAGTTCCTTCAGGAGCCCCTCTTCCAAGTTGACAACTTAATCCTGACGTGGCATTGCTTTTTCCTCTGCCGCCCGGGCAAATCGAGCAGAGCTCGTGGAGCGTGCCGGGGCATGGTGGGGCGCGGCGGGGTGCGGCGGGGTGCGGCGGGGTGCGGCGGCGGGGTGCGGCGGCGGGGTGCGGCGGGGTGCGGCGGGGCAGCTGGCCCACCCTGAGTAGGCATTGGCATCGGAGGGGCGCGACGACGATGGCGTGCGAGTCGTTCAGTGTCGCCGAGGGGAGGGCGCCGGCAGCACCAGAGCCAGCCCGGCGCAGCCCGGGCCCGGGAGAAGCGGCAGACGCCTCGGACGCGGCCCGCCCCACCCCACCACCCACATGGGAGAAGGAATGGGGGCGAAAATCGCCGACCGAAGCAATTCTAGTGAGAAAAGTGCAGCCCTATGGTAGATCACTGGCCGACTCGAAACCAACCCCTTTGGCGATGGGGCCTCACCCCTCAGGGGAGGGTGGGGACCGTTCGGGACACGGCGCGGGCCGGCAGAGGGAGGAAGAGGCGTAGGCAAAGCAGAGAGACGGCGGGGACGGGGAGGAGGGGTGAAAGGGGGCAGTGCGAGGGGCAGGGGGGGGGGAACGAGCAGCGTCGCGCCGAATGTCTCTGCATCAAAGTTTTCGTCAGAGTCCCACTGACATTCTCCAGCGAGATGCACGAGAGGTTGCATACCTCTCGGGGCGTTAGGGGTCAAACAGGGTGGCAGGCCGGGTGGGAGAGCTGCTCAGCAGCAGGGCAGGGCAGACCCCCGTCACACAGCGCGTCGCACCCAAGTCGGTTTGGCTTAGTCGCTTTCTTGCCGCGATTTATAGCGAAACTCCCGTCCAGCGTGCATACAATCCCCCACAATCACAGTCCCCCCCCCCCCCCCACCTCCGCTACCCGGGTAACAGACCTCCACGGCCTCCAGCTCCAGGCGCCCTGCATCTCCCGCAGGCATGGGGGGTGGGGGGGTGTCTCCGGGTGCAGCAGCAGCAGCGTGACAGGGACATGAAACGCCCCACGTCACGCCAGTCACGCTACAGTCGCAATGCCAGTGGCATCCGAATCAATGAGCGCGCGCACACCTGTGCTGCTGCGGCAGCAAGCGTTATACGCGTTACGCGCGCTCGTACCGAGGCGGGCGGGGCGGCGTTATTAAGGATAATTGCAGCACCATTCACGTTAGTGTTGTTCCCCGGCCTGGCCCCTCGTTCCTCAGCACCACCCTCCACCTCCCCCTCTCCGTCTCCATAACGGCCTACGGAAGGGTAAAACCTGTCCATTTCCCATATTCCTTTACATAACAATTTTTTTTTTTATTTTACGCCGGCCGACTGCTCTGCTGCCAAAATAATGTTTCCTGGTTAACCCCATTATACGCGATACAGACCGTAATGCCTTCGTCGGGCGAGTGTCGCGTATGTCATTCATACTCAGCCGTGGCCATGCCGGGCTCATATGTGGTTATATGGGGGGGCATTAGTCTACAGGTCGCGCGCTGTGGTCTTTTTGATGTGACGACGCGCATGACAGACCCACCCCACCCCACCCCGCCTCACCCTGCCCCGCCCCGCCACGCCTCCATTTGCCAACGCAGCACGCCTGATGGCCTTTCAAATTGTTTTACCCCCGACTGGCGACCGGGCGGGCCCGACCACACCCTCTCCCTTACACCCTACATACCACGCCCGAGCACAGGCTTGTACACATACACACACACACACGCACGCACAGCGAAACGCAGTTACCCAAAGCCTGTCAACCAATACCGACCGACTACTGCTTTGCTACCAGCATTATCGGACAGGCGACATGTCATCAAGCACGTTCACTAGCAGAACAGTTGAAAATATTTTAAAGGAAGGTGAGAGGATGATAGCCCAGCACTGCAGCACCAGCACGAGGAAACTTGAGCAGGTTACGCCGGCGAAAATGGCAACGGCATCGAGCAAAATACACAATAACCCAAGTTGACCTTACTCTTCTTAGTCCGCAAGCGACCCCTAAACGAACTCCGGCCAATCAGACGGAAGACTCCTCTCTTTCTCTCTCTCTCTCTCTCTCTCTCTCTCTCGTAATAATCAGGGCGGAGAGAGAAAGGGGCGCGCCGGGCCGGAGAGGTGAGCCGCGGGGCCCCGCGGGGGGCGGTAAGGGCAAAGCCCCGCCCGGTACGGTGGCTCCGTCTCTCTGAGCCCCGCGCGGCCCCGCGCGGCCCCGCGCGGCCCCGCCCGGCCCGGCCCACCTCTGGAGCAGAACCACCCCCTAGCGGCCGCTGGCGCCTCCGCCCCCTCGAATCTTGATAATAGAGAGCACTTTACGCATCGTTCTGCGACCTTGAACACCTTGTCTCTGCCGCTCGCTGCCGTGGCGAGACGGGGTGGAGCGGGGCGGGTCTCTCTGCCACACGGAAAAAAAAAGAAAGGTTTGATTTTGTCAGCTTCATTTTTTTAAAATTGTAGTTCAGTTTGAGCAAATTAGCACTTTCCCGTTGAAAACCGAAAGTCATTTGAGGAGGATAGATTTCCTCTTTGCCAAGAGACAGTAGTGTTTAGTTATTGGCAAAGCAAAACGGGTCGTTAGTCTGGCGCTGTACCAATGATACACCATTCCGCTAGATCAGTGAATCGTTTCGCTGTGCAAACTACGGTTCAGCTGTGGCAGAACGAAAATCTGTTTTTACTATTGGTTGATACAACGAAAAGTGCTAATTTGCTTAAAATGAACGCAAACGTTAGGTGGCACAGCTCCTCGTTTTTTTCCTCTTTTTTTTCTGCGCCTCACACCAATAATAATAGTGCGACTACGCCTTGCTGTCACCAGTTCGCGCACGTCTCGGTTTGCCAGGATCGCCTATGTGAAGAACATTGAGAGGAAAGGCACTTCAGAATCAGGTAAATCAATGAAAGTCAGAAGCGATGAAGTTTCGTTATAACACGGGCCACCTGTGCAGACGAGGACTGTCAGCTGTTTGAGTTTACCCACAGAAACAACACGAGTCAGATAGGTTGCCTACCTCTCCGGCGGCCGGGGGATGTGGGTCAACGACCTCTCCAACACACAGCTTCCCGGCTCCCTCGCCTTTGCTGGAGCATCGACTACTTTTTTTTTTCCCCCGCTACATATGAACTGCAAGGGCGGCAATAAGGTGCTGCCAAAAAGTTATTCATGCTACTTCCTCCCCCCCCCCTTTTTTTTGCAGCTCTAGTTTACACTCTTTGCGGCCGCGGGCGCAAACTTTTTGAATTGACTTACGGAGAGAGGCGGCGGGGCGGGTCGGCGCGTAGCGCGGTGCTGAGGTGTTTGATGTGGCACGCCCCGCCCCGCCCCGCCCCGCCCCGCCCCGCCCCGCCCCGCCCAGGCCCTTCTCCAAAGTTCCAAAGCCACGCCAACAACTTTTCGACACGCATCAAAGTAGTTGTCACGGCGGCGGTGGGGTCGATGCAACGGCCCACTGAACTACTTGTGCCCCGCGGCTAACGAGGGAGGCGCGGAGAGAGGGCGAGAAAGGACGCGAGGCATTAGTCCACGCAAGCTGGAGGACACAGACAGTCGCAGTAATACCATTATTGCCACTCTTTGCAGATGACTCAGTGTGCAGCAGCCGAGTGCAGGCGCCACTGCCGCAGCCCGCCCGCTCCCGATGCGGCTCCACCATGCAGAGCATTGTTATGGTAATGCCGGCGCGGCGGCGGCCCACTCCAGCAAGTAGCTGGAGAAGTGTGATCCAGCCGGCCAGGGCGGGCCAGGCCAGGCCGCGAGCGGAGAGCACGGAAAAGTGTTGTTGAGCAGCTCTCTCAGTCGGCGTAAATGTTTGACGAGTTGTCTCCCCAAAGGAGTGAGTCCGCTGAGTCCGTCTGAGCCGCGAGAGTCAACCAACATTAATCATTAGGAGAGAAACAAAATTTAGGATAGCATACAATACCTACATTCATTTCCTTTTAAGCTTGTTTTAAGAGAGCAATGATTTCGGCACGTTTCGGCAAGTACATGCGGGAAAAGTTAGCATTCACGAAAAACTATAAAAAACCTCGTCTTTTACAGCAAACATGGAATGTTTTGAATGTATTGTTCCATATCGTGGATATTTTTTTGTCCGTGCACGCACAACGCGCGTCGTGTTTTCGCGCGGGTGAGTCCGCGCCGCTAATGCACCGCCTGTTGGCCGCGGCCCGGGCCGGGCGGGCCGGACGTGAATACGCCATGAATATTTGATCGGAAAAGTCTTCAACAAATTGGGGCAACCGAATATTATTAAAATGGGTCGGCAGCCTGGCCCCGCGTGCTCTATTCATAGTGCGGCCGTTACATTGTGGCCGAATCACTCCTCGATATTCGACTGATTGAATTTAGCAACAGGAGGAGAGCGCCCCAGCCGCGGCCGCACACCGCACTTAAAGGTTGCGCGGATATTAGCATTTTTATTATAGAGCTGCTGGTGGTTAACGTGTAGCACGATGCACGGCGAGCTATCCACTGCTAAGCGAGAATTTGACTAAGTTCACAGCTGCAAATGTCGGACCACACGTTCCTATGAAAAAATTTCTTCACTCAGTTTTTGGTCATGAACTTCTGTACGCCTCTTTGTTCCTAATTAGGGATAAAAAATGTGCTTAAGTACATTTTTTGTTCGGAACTGCGACAAAGAAAACAGTGGGTTAACTTAACCAGATTAACCAAATTTTTTATTTATTAATTGTTTTGCAAATTTCGTTAATTAAACATGCGCAAAAGCCGCATGCTTACAAAATTTAGCGTGGGAATAAAGGCGTCCAAAGAAGGCATTAAAAAAAACACGTGAACTTAATAAAACAAGGAAACTATGATAAAAAACTTTTTTTTAGTAGTAGTTTTTATTTTCTTTTGTGAGCCACAATCATCGACCTCATATCAGGCCATTTCGTGAAAGCTGGAGGCCCCGCTTTTACTACTCACCCGCCATTTCGGTTTGCGAGGTGCGGAATATCACTTGAGCTGGTCAGCAGCAGCACCCACCACAGTGAAAGCGCACTCGAATACTCCTTAACGCTGATGAAATGCCGCGTGCCTCCCGGGGCCGTGCCCCGCGCCGCGCTGCAATCGCGGTTATGGAATGGACTGCTCGTTTGGGCGATGCGGCGTGCGTTTGTCGCCGAGAGTAGTTTCTCGTGCGGGATGGTTCGAAACGGACCCCTGTGAGTTATGCTAAGTGGTCCACTTTGACTCCCAAAACATGAATGCCTAGTGCCTAATGGGGGTCCAGGGCGGTCCAGGCGCGCTGCACCAGCACAGATTGCTGGCCGCTCGCATGCGCACTCACTCTCACACACACACGCACACATGCACACACGAAGAGGTGAGTTGTCGGTCGCAATGGTTATGGACACAATCCGCTGCGCGTGGGCCGGACCCGAGTCGGGTGTTGTTCGTTGCCACTCCCACGTCCCCATTCATCCATTATCACAGCAACAATATCCGCTCGGAGAAATATTGAACAGACAACACGGGATTGAACTTCCCTGTTCCATCCACCTGCGTTGGCCGTGGGTAACGTCAAACATACAGCTGCACCGACAGTACGTACGAAACATGAGCACGAGCCGAAAGTTTTCTGTGTTTTCGCGCTGTAAAGACACTAATCTCTTAAAAGATGACACCTCCCAGTGGGGAATGAAACGTTTCGGATTAAACCAGGATTAATTCAAGATAAGTTTCAGTTTGACTATCTGAGTTATTCGTACCAGAAACCTTTCTTAAACGTCTCGCTGAAATTAATCTCGATCGGATGGATCGCAAATTATTCCTTAGTCGGTGCTCGCGAAACGTTCTGCTGCGATCGATTTCGAAATGGTTGCGAAACGTTTTTAATTCATTAACCATAGTAGGACGTATAATGTTTTAATCGTTTCGGACCACATCCAAAAGGAATTAGGGGAACATTTTATGAGCTCTCCCGAACCTACGTAAGTTGTACTTCTGACATGAAAATGAAGTTAAGATGAACAGGACATTTGTTAAGTCCAGTTTGAAAATGTTTCGTTTGGACGTGTTCAAACAACATCACTGGAAAAACAAAGGTGCTATCTAATGCCTTTTAAAGGCGTTAGTGAAATAGTGCCTTTAGAAAGGCGCTATTGCCTCCCAAAGGTGCTATTTTTGGCCCTAATCGTGCCTTTACAAAGGCAGAAGTGCAGAAACACCCCAAAAAATTCAATAGCACCCCAAAAAGGGTGTTATATAGCACCTTTGTTTTTCCAGTGATAACACATCAAAAACATATTGAAAATTTACAATAATGAATCAATGTTAATTGGGAGGAACCAGTGAGTGGGCGTTATTTCATCTTGAGCATGTTGGTCCTGCGAAGACCGAACATCCTTCGTAAGAGATTATCTTTATATAATCTTTAGAAAACGTTTCCGGAACATATTACGAGGAGTGCTTTGGCCTCAAGGGTTGTAGTGGAATGGGGAACGCAGCGTGACAGATTTCTACCAGAGCACCTCCGTAGGTAAGTGGGTAGCGCAGTGGCCTTGTAACTCAAAGGCTGAGGGTTCGAATCCGACTGGAGTCGGGCGTTGGTAAGTGTAAAATTCTGTGAAATTGAAACTACTATAATGTCAACACCTTGGACTGTGGAGGAAAGCCATAACGTAAGGAAAACTTCACCAGATGTTCAAAATTAAATTTTAACGCTTTTGATGGAACATATTAAATACGTTTCTAAGACTATCCCTCGAAACGTTTTCAAGACTATCTTATATACGTTCTCAAGACTATCTTTTGAAACGTTTTCAGACCGAACTATGTGCACTCAAAAGACAAATCTGATACGTTTCAGTGGTTCGTTCTCAGGACTAATATTAGTTCGTGCGAAGCGTTTTCAAGACATTTTCAGAATTAAAAAATCCTTGCTGGGCTTGTTCTACGCGGCGTTGTTGTGGTCCACGAGAAGCGGGTCCACTGCCTCAATATATGTGTAAAATTACCACGCGGCTGCCAGAAAGGGGGAGAGGGGGACGAAGAAAACGAACAAGGACCCGACTGAGGCGACGCGGCGCTCCTCTCGAACGGCACCGCGCTGAGTGACATGTTTATGTCGACCATATGGGCGCTTTATACCATGCCCCTCACATTCCGACTGTAACCCCTCCCCGCATCTCCTCGTCGGCGTGGGGTCCTCTTTGGACTAGTCGTCACCCGCGGCTTTGCGTGTCGCGGGGCCGGGGTTACGGCCGCTGCTGCGCTCCGCTCGCGGGGCCGCGGCCAGGGCCCGAGCCGCGCTCCCCCTCCCCCTTGAGTAAACCCAACGGTGTGTGCCTTCCACGATGGAAATTAATCCAAGGAGATTTTAAAGCCTTCGCTGGATGTCCCCGCGCGTCCCGCCTGCTCTGCGCCGCGGAGCGACAGACTCCACCCCGGGGGCCGCTGTGGGGCTGGGCGGGGATGTCCGTGGGGCGCCATGCCTCTCTCCCGTCCCGGCGGGGCGGGGCGGGGCGGGGCGGGGCCGGCTCGTGTTTGTTCAGGCGGAGATATCTTCTAGTTTTAAGTAAGTCCCTATTCATCGGGCCAGGGCGAGGCGGGGTGGGACATTGAGAAGGGGGGTGGGGGGGGGTGCAGGGTGGTCGGGGAGAGGGAGCCCCGATTTGTCGTGGTGGCCTGCGCGTCGTATCTCCTCGCAGGCAGGAGGCCCCCTTTCCCTTCCCCTTGGGGCACCCTGAAGCAGCCCAGCCAAGCCCCACCCCGAGCCCGACGCCCGCCACAGAGATAAGTCACCAGCGGGTACTTTTCAACAACCATCACAGGACATCGTAAATCAAACAGTTTTATAGTGTCGAACATCCGTGACGGATGATTATAGGACTGATATGTGAGGCGAGGGGTCCAGTATTGCCACACTCACGGCGGAGACTTTTAGGGGAAGGAATGCTGGGCAGAGATTTACTCGACAACCAGAAAACTAGTCGACGTTACTATCAGCAATGCGTCGGGAAAATTGCCGTCTGATTCGCGCCGGGACACTATGGGACCACACGAAACATGAAAAATAGATTTGCAGCGTCAGCAAGCTCCAGCTTCGCTGTTCTGCCCTTATTCGACGACAAACGTTGATTTCCAATCTCGCCCACAAACCTCACACCCGAGAGTTGAATTTACCATTATTTTTGTTGTCGCGGATTTCTCCCTTGGGGCGAAGCAAAAACAAACACAACTACTCTACACTCGCGCTGGTCCCGCCTGATGGGAGTGCGCTGCTGCCGCGCTGCGCCCCACTCAGCACCGCGCCGCGCCGGCCTGGCCAGCCTCGCAAATATGTACCGATGAAACATTCCGCCCGCCCCACCCCTTTCCGTGATAAACCCTGCTGGGCTACTTTCACGGTACAAAACATTGTCCGATTTTACTAGGGAAAATGGAAGACTTTTGGGGAGCTGCCTCTATTTAGGAAAACTTGGAAGACTTGGGTTTTGAGGAAATTGAGCAAAATTTTACAATTATCTGGAGAGATTTCCACAAAATGTGAGGACTTTTTCTCTAATTCGACAATAATTATTGTTTTTTTAAAATAATATAAAAATTTATTTTCTTTAAATAATAAAAAGAATTTTGTGTTGCTTTGTCATACATTAGTGATTCACACTCTGACATGCATTAGGGCAGCTACAGCTACTCTGCGAGGTAGTTCCGAAAGCACGGCACTAGCAACTGTCAAAATCTCCGAGAGTACCTCTCACGGGCAAAATCTGACCCAACTAGGTCGAGTGCTGAGCAACAGCCATCACTGAAGGCTCGGCCCGGACACCCATTCCTCCATCACTGTGAAAAATACTCGTAAGAGTTACGGGAAAATTTTCCATGAAAAAAGTCGTAAAATTACAATTTGAAATTGTAAATTTACAAGCAATCCCTATCGACTTGGAATTGACCGACGAGCAAGAATGGACAGTCGTAAATTTACGACAAATTTTATAAATTAAAATTACAAAAAATGTCGTAAATTTACGAGGATATTTTTCACAGTGATACGAGCCATGCGCCCTACCTTCACCCCCGATCTCTTTCGCTCCCAGTCTCTATCTCTCTCTCTCTGCCACTGACCGGGGGAGGGGGGGGGGGGAGCATACATACCCTTCACTAGCTCGGCACCTGCTGTCAGCAGCGAGTACCGGCGGAGTGTATCACTGCGCTACGCCCCGCACTACACCATCTGCATCCCTGCGCTCGTGTTACGGCAGACGCAGCAAATGAAAAATGTATGTGCAAATTCATGAGAGCAGGCATTTAGGTCGGTGACTGGACTTGATGTGACACTCGCCGTGACGTCGTGATTGTCTGGCATCTAGTGTAAACCCTACACTAACACGTGGGCACAAGAGGGCACCTAACTCTTAGGCGTACACGGTGGCAGGCAGCTAATTTGGTTTTCGTGAAAGCCTAGGGGTCTTCCTCAAAGGAATATATGAATTCCTACATATGTAGATTTCCTAACAGTTATCTGAGGGTCACCAACGTTTAACAGCCGTGAAAGATTATCACGGATACATCACTTACACATTAATACTTACTTGTTTCAACATCAAAAGCATAATTTTATTTCGCTTTTCCTCTTTTAGCGAGGGGCAAGGGGGTGGGGGTTGTAGTGGTCTCCGTTGCCTAGGAGGGGGACCGAGTTGCAAAAATCATTAGATATGTATATACTTAGCAAACCTCCAACACCACCCCTCCAGGCCCCGGGCGGGCCCTCCTCCCACTGGAAACGAGATAAGTTTGTCCTGGGCCGAGAGAAAACGGAACCGGCCGAAAAAGAGGGATGTGAAGATAGGGGCTGGGAGAAGGGAGAGAGGGGGAGGGGGATAAAGAGAGAGGCAGGACACTGCGGCGGCCTCAGCTCCACGCAGCGGAGAGAGGCGAAATAAAAATGGTAAATGATTACAGAGGTTAAGGTCACACCGAGGGCCTCGTTGGTCCGGGACCGGACGGGGTCGGGGCGTACCGCGGGGCGTACCGCAGGGCCAGGGCGTACCGCAGGGCCAGGGCGTACCGCGAGGCGTACCAGAGCTTCGGCCCGGAGGCGCAGCGCAGCCGCACCGACGGAATCGCAAGTTCAAATTGAATTAAGAAGAACGCGAGATGAAGAAAAATGAAACAGCTGTGTAGCACACCGTGGTAGGGGAAGGGGGGGAGGGGGGCTCACCTGAAGGGAAAAAAGAAGCGGGAAGGGAGGAAGGTGAGGGTGACTAGAGTCGAGGGGCCCCTCCGTGTACGTTACGAAAGTGTCGCGTCAATCCCGTTTCTTCAACTTCAACATGGAGAAAGTAAAATCTGAATTGGTAAAAGCCCCCCAAACAGTTGCCCGCGTCACCCAAGGGGATATCTGCACAGGGCGGGCCGCGCTGGGACAGTGAACCCAGCCAAGCTCCTGGACATAAGAAGACAGGGTCCTGACTGAAGCCGCGGCCGCGACCCCGCCGCGACCCCGCCCCGCCCCAAGCCTCTCAGACAGACACCCTGCGCTGGGCCGGCCGGACGACAAGAAGGGCCCTCGAGATAAAAATGCCCGCCGCCCCAAGCCTCGCAGTATTGTACATTTTTCCTCTCCCTCCCTTTAATTCATCCCCGCTGGGACGGGCTAGGCCGGGCGGGGGGACGCTTCGTGAGGAGGCGGTTGACAGCAAGTGGTGACGGTTCGGCGTGTCCTCAGCGGCCGGGCCCGGCCTGGCTCGGGCCGGACGAGTCCACACCAATAATTCGATGGAATTGGGCAACGCGCGGCGCGGCGGCGGCGCGGCGGCGGCGGAGGGCTACACTCTGGGCGGGCAGCGTCGCGCTATATGTTTTGTGCACACACATGTCGCTGCAGCGGGTGGCCGGCGGGGAGCCCGGCCCCCGGCCGCCCCCGGCCGCCCCCGGCCCGGCCCTGCTACACCCGCTATCACCACCGCCATCACATACATGCCAAGTGGCGCGAGTGCACACACACACACACAGACGTCTGATTGCATACAGCACGATAAGTAGTGGCGGAGTGCCCTGTCCCATCCCATCCCCTGTCATTCCCATGAGGACTGAGCTGGTTCATCGTCAGGAATAAGCACAGAAATGCCTCATTTATTTGCCCGGGAAAAGAGGTAAGTACAACGCTCCAGAAGAAATAATATTCACCGAATACATCCAACCTAATTATCGGTTTAAAAACTGAAAACGTTATATAGTAATTCAGATAAACGTATAAGACAGGCTAGTATATGCTTTTTTTAAAATGGAGTTTTTGAAATTTACAGAGAACACGCGGTTAGCAGCGCAGAAGCCCCCCGGTGCGTCGCCAATAACCGTTCCGCTGCAGGTCCGGCTCCAGTCCAGTGCGCAGCGGTGGCAGCGGCTGCAGCGGCGCGGTGCTGATCAATGCGACAGACCGGCGGAGTGGGGCGGGGCGGGGCGGGGCGGGGCGGGGCGGCGCGGGGCGGCGGGGAGGAGCCAATCATCAGGCTAAGTGGGAGGGAGCCTGGCCGGCCGGGCCCGGGGGGTGGGGTGGGGGATGCAAGGCCGCAGTATTGGAGTTCTTCCTCAAGTCCTCGTGGCCGACAACAGGGGCTCATAGCAGCTCATAGCCCGCGTCCATTCCCTGCTCTGCCCTGGCCAGGACTCTGCTCATCTCAGCCCGTGGTGGCGCCCCGGAAGGGCACGAGGTAGCGGTACGCGGTCGAGGGTTCGTGCTCCGATTCTGAATTTTCCGTGAACAAATTTATGCAGCCCTCGCTGCAGTATTCTAAGATCTTTTCAGCAGATGGCATTGCATTTTGAACTGGACTAAGCTAAAAAAAAAAAAAATTGCTTTTTATTTATTATTTCTTTCCGCGGCACCCATGAAGAAGTGCGCTTGCTTGTTAGCCTTGAAGTAACAGAGCAGAAGGCATCCGAGCGCCCGGCCTGCCACGGTTTATTACAAGTACTTTACTTGTGCCCGCCCACCACCAGCACTCGGGCTCGCCGCCAGTAGACCAGCCCATCCGCCAATACCCGGCGCACCACTCTGTGGTGGTGTTCTAAGGAGCTGCCCCGCCTCACCCGACCCCGCCCCGCCCCGCCCCGCCCCGCCCCACGGAGCTCATCAGGTGATGGTGTGGACGCCGCCCGACCTGGCGCACGGAGCGGCGGCGTTGCGGCGCCCGCCGAGGCATTTCACCGGGATTTATCGAGTTTAATTGCGTGGCCCCGTAGACAAGATTGCGCGCGCCCGGCTTCTTCCCGCGGCTTCCTCCCCGCCCGCCTCGTCCCGCCACTCGCGCACCGCGCACTGTTCTCCCAGCGCGATCCGGGGAGATAGTGCTAAAGCAACGCGCAAAGCAGTTCGGTGGGGAAGGACGAGGCGGGGCGGGGCGGGGCGGGGCGGGGCGGGGCGGGGCGGGGCGGGGCGGGGCGGGGCGGGGCGGGGCGGGGCGGAATGGGGCTTCATGAGCAGAGCACAGCTAGATTTCTGAGGAGAGTAGAACTCCCGTTCAGCCCACAAACCCGTGTCCACCGCAGCAACACCATCATCACTTTCATTTCAAATACTATATAAATGAGAATTCCTATACACCTATCTGTTATCGGGACCTCGTGTCGCAGGGATGATGGGCTTAGCCCGCAGAGCGGCAGAACTGGACACCGGAAGTAAATTAAGCAAAGGTGAGAGAAAATAATTCAAAAACAACAACCAAAGAAGAAAATAAAAGCGTGGCGACCCCTGAGTTTGAACCCGAGGAGAGGCGCCACCCCAGTTGTCAGGATGTCCGCGTGGAGGAGGAACACGCGTGTTTTCACGCACCGCCTAGTCGCACGAATTTCAATTTGGCGCGCATGGTTTTCACGCGCAGCGAGGCGGCTGCGCTCGCGTGCGGCACCAGGGCGGCGCGGGGCGGCGCGGGGCGGCGCGGGGCCGTGCACGGCGAGCCTTTTGATCTTTAGGTGCAGAGGGAAGCTGCGCGCCCACTTGTCTGCGCGTCCCGCCCCGCGCCGCCCCGCGCCACCCACCACCAAGTATTCGTGGAATTTTGACCTCCGCTCCGTGGAACTGGGCGAGGCGGGCCTTGGAGCCACCGATGCCACCCCTCGCCTCGGCGGGTGCTACGTACCCTGCAGCGCCGGGCTGCGCCATGAAAGGGATGCCTCTCCCGGGCGGGGCAGGGCGGCAGGGCGGCGTGGCGTCACATTGCACAGAGACCCGTCACCTGCAACACTATGCAAAAGATCGTTAGAAAAACAAGGGCCAAATAGAACACAAAATGAATCTTGGGATAAGTATGGAACTCGTTCTTTACGTAATTATATGTGCTACAGAGGTAGAAGTGTAAAACGTGGTGTGAGTCGAGTGAGTCCATATTCATCTCAGATAGTGTTAGTGTGTATAAGGGAAGTTTTTCCCGGGCCCGGAACACTCGTGCTTGCTCGGCTCGGGCCTTGTTCGGCGCCACCTCTCGGATACGATTGTTGGAGAGCAGAAAGGAGCGCGAGTCGACTCGGGGACTTATTAAAATGAAAACTGGCACAACCCGGATGGAAGGATCAGTAGATGCAACTAAACTCGAAAACTGCAGTTCAAGTATAGTTTTACTACAGTCAACTGCAGTTTATCAACAGATAAACTACCCGGATTTCGTCAAAAGACTCTGCACTGGTGAAAAACTGCAGTCAAACTGTAGTTTATTTATGGTTCGTCAATGTACGATAAGAAACTGTAGTTTGATCTGATGGTGAACTGTAGATCCTTCCATCCGGGAAAGTTTGTTAAGAGTTCTCAAAATTGTACTATTAAACGTGAAAAAAAGGTTCACTGTTGAAATTCAGATGAAGGTTTTCTAGTTCAGATTAGTACAAGTTTCATATATGTACATATTGTGCTCTGAGATTGAAAACTCCACAAATGAGCTGGGTTATGGACTTAGAATGAAAACATACAAAATTTGGTAAGTGTTCTCAAGACAATACTATTAAACATGAAAAACACAAAAGGTCATTGTTCGAATAAAGATTAGCAGTTCCAGTTAAGAATAGTACAAGTATCATGCTTGTAGGTATTGTGAGATCTGAGATGAAATTGGAATCAGTTAAGGGTTACACTAGGCTAAGAAAAATACTCGTTCTTTTCACCACTCAGGAGAGAGGTGGTGGTAAAGAACGAGCAGAAAACACTATGGATGTGCGAAAACAAATGTTTGCTGTTTCTAGTCAGAGTAATGTGTGGATGCCCGTTAGTTGCTGGCACCAAGGGGGTTAGGAAGGTTCCCAGAAGAGGAAGGGCGGGGCTGGGCGAAGGAGGGGAACACTCATACCAACTGTGTACAGTGATTATTTTGACTATTTTTTTTTTCGTTTTCAAGAAAAATTTCTGTCACTTTATGATAAATTTTGATCTTTTGCCCCAATTTTTGATAATTTTTTGTTTCAATTTTACTTCGTTCTTTTAAGTTAATTTTGTCTCGATTTTTTTTTTGTGAATTTTCTGAATCCTTTTTCTTGATTTTATTTGGATATTTTAAATTTTATGTTTTCATTTTTTTTTTGGGGGGGGAGGGGGATCTGTACAATGATTTTAAGAAGTGATTCCACCCCCCCCCTCCCCCCCCTCGGGGCCGGGTGAGGCCCAACGGCGTGCAGCACGCGGCCCGGCTGTCGGCGCCCAGCGCGTCGTAATGCCAGCGGGGGGCCGGTGCCGGTGCCCGGGGCCGCGGAGAGAGGGGCGGTGGGGCGCGGCGCGACACCAGAGGTGCGGCGGCTCGTGGCGGGCAACGCCCTGCCCGGAAGCTAGGCGACTTACACGCGCCATGTGCTTAGGACACAAAACACATTCAGCGTGTCAACGCGCGCGTGCTCGACGGAGTGGTGGCGCAGGGGCGGGGTGGCGCAGGGGCGGCGGGCGGGGTGGGGCGGGGCAGGGCGGGGCGTGGTGTGCCGCGATTTGGGGGTGGCGCGCGGGCGGAGGCTAGACAATAGCACCATCAACGGCAATATTCTCCTCCCCCCGCCCCACATAGACACACACATTCAGTCCTCCCCGGGGACACCCTCCGGCCCCGCCCTGCCCCGCCCCGCCCGGCCCTGCCCGGCCTCACCCAGCAGCAGCACCCTCCCGATCACAACGGCGACCGCCCTGCTGCCGGCCACCCACACCCACCCCCGGCCGCCTCAGCCCAAACACACTACACCACCGGTACGCTCCGCCGCGCCACGCCACGGCACGCCACGCCGCGGGACCCACACGTAATTAATTTCTAGCTCATTACGTATACTCCTCCGCTCGGCCCGCCCCGCCCCCACAAGCACGACGACAAGCAGGACCCGTCTTGGTGCAGCGAGTACCGTGTGCGAGCGTTACTCACACTATGACGTGTTCGAGGGGGAGGGGGGGGGGAGGGACGGCGTGCAGCGCAGAGTAGCGCACAGCCTAGACTGGCGGGGCGGCGTGTTCCGTGCTCAGCGCCCCCGGTACGATACAGCCCTGTCCTCGCCTAACCGGGCGATACCGACGCCACATAGCGGCAGCGACGAGCTATCGCCCTCCTCACTCAATTTCACTGCAAAGGCGCCTCGCCGAGGTAGCGGTAGGAGGCGAGGTGCGGGTACACGGCGCGTCGGGGAGCGGCCCCTGTCACTGCGTTATATACTGCGGCGGCGCGGACCACCGCTGCTGAGCTGAGGAGTGGGCGAGGGGTGGCGCCCAGCTATACAAGTCACCGCACAAGCGCTAACGCCAACGCCACGAGCGCTAATTCCGCAAACGCCAAATGTTCGCCAACTTCAAAAAGAGCTGCTAGCTCTAAGGTCACCATAGCTCCACCGCACCCACTTTTCGAGGTGACGTCAGCGACTGCAACGGCCACCCCTTCCCTGCCCCGCCCCGCCCCGCCCCGCCCCGCCCCGCCCCGCCCCGCCCCGCGCCTCGCTCTGCACACATAGGCCTGGGCCGCTGCGCCCACTAGCCCTCCCCCTCCGGCCCGGCCCGGCCCGGCCGTGCACGCCGCACATACGTAATTAATTAATTTTCTGCTCGTTACGTCTTCCAGTCGTTGCCCGCCCCTCGCCCTCCCCCCTCCCCGCCCCGTGCATGCAGGCCGGTCACGCTGCCCGGGGCTGCGCCTGCGCCTGCGCCCCGTACGAGAACAGCCGATCACCCCGGCGACGGTAGCGTACGGTAGCAGACTGTATCAGCAGCAGAGCGCAGTGGAGCGCGAGGGGTGCCGCGTCGAATGGGTGGCCTACCCTCCCGGCGCCGAGGGGTGCGCGCTGCCAAGGGATGGCCAGGCAGGACACATAGGCCTCACGCGTGGAGTGAACGTTTTCCGCAGTCTCTCTGAACATGAAACCCGACACAACGGTAAGTCTTTCTGTCTGCACCGGTTCGCCTGCGCCCTCGCAGACACGCACAGACTCATCAGACATGGGCGCGCAGTGCGCGGGGCCGGGGCCGGGGCCGGGGCCGGGGCCGGGGCCGGGGCCGGGGCCGAGGCCGGGGCCGGGCGGGTCGAACAGCCCTGCGGTACCTCTCCCCAGCGCCGCTCTCCACTGCCGCTGCCAGTGACAGTGTGTGACAGCGCCAGCCTGTACCGCACCGCATACTCACCCACCCACCTACCCCACCCACCTACCCCACCCACCTACCCCACCCTCACACCGCATCTTTAGCAGTCTGAGCGTCCTCGCTGTAGCGGCGGAGAGGGTCCGGGGCTAAGCGCGTTGCGGCGGGTAGCCCCGGGCGGCGGTGCATGTTCCATCCCCCCTTCCCCTCACCCCCGCACGCACGCCCCTCCTTTTAGCAGTGTAGGGGGTAGACGGCCGCGGGAGGGAAGAGAGAGAGAGAGAGAGAGAGAGAGAGAGAGAGAGAGAGAGAGAGAGAGAGAGAGAGAGAGAGAGAGAGAGAGAGAGAGAGAGAGAGTAAGGCGTTCCCCCGGGAGCAACGTCCCACCCAACCCCCATAGCCCAGCGGGCGCCCGCCCCTACCCTTGCGGAACTCCTAGGGGAACGGCAGCACACCACTTGCGGCCTACGGCGGTCCCCGAAGTAGCCTCCCCCCCCCCCCCTTCGAACTTCCCCCGCCCCCGCCGAGCACAAGACGGATACCACCACCCTTCGGCCCGCGCGCCCCGCGCCGCCGCCACCCAGACCGATTTTTCTGCATTTCTGTCAGCGGGGTGGCCTGGCTGGGCCTGGCGCGCCCCGGCCTGTCCCGAGCGCTCAGGGGTAACGCAGAGCGCGCCGGTACAACGGCTCCGCCCCGCCCCGCTCCGCCCCGCCCCGCCCCGCCCCGCCCCGCCCCGCCCCGCCCCGCCCCGCCCCGCCCCGCCCCGCCCCGCCCCGCCCCGCCCCGCGGCTGACGGACGACGACGGCGGCCCCGGTCTGGTCCGAGTCCCTCCATCATCCCTGTAACCTCTGTGAATGGCGTGCGCCGTAGGGACAGATTTAGTTGTTTGGGGAACACAGTGCGAGCGTCGGCAGAAGCCTGATTCCGCAAAGCGGTCCATGGGAGGTAGACGCGGTCCACTCTCTCTCACCCAATGATGGCAGTGCCTCCATGAGTGCGACAAGGACAGAGGTATGAAAGTCCCATGCGGTATCAGTCTACAGGGTACGCAGTACACGCGGGGCGGGGGGCGCCCGCGCGCACGGGGCAGGATTACAGGGAGTAGAGACTACACCGTAAAGAGTGGGTTGTGGGGGGGGGGGGAGAGGCCTCGGCGGACAGGTGTCCAGCGGGTAGCCTAACCCTTGTTTACATGAGGCGCACGCACATCGTCAACACAATTCTGATGTAGGTGAGCCTGCGCGGGGTGAGGGGTGGGAGTGGGGGCGGCCCGGAGGGAAAACCGTGGACAGGGGGGGGGGAGAGAGACTTTTGACATGGAAGCACCATAGGAGGAAAAGGCGAGAGGGGTGGAGAGAAGAGCCGAGGGGTAGAAAGAGAGAGCTCGAATAAGCGGTCAAGAGAGAGTGAGAGAGGGGAGGGAGGGGGAAGGCGTGGTGAGAGAGCGGGAGAAGGGGTGGAGTGACGTGGCCCAGCAGAGCGTGCGTGTGGAGCAATCCCATCTGCTGGGGGTGGTCATTGTCATTACCGGCCAGTTAGAGGAGTAATTAATAACGCGATACCATGATGAATGGATGGCAGCGCTGTGACATATCAGCCCCGCTCTCTCTCTCTCTCTCTCTCTCTCTCTCTCTCTCTTACACACAAACACACATCAACACGCACGCACACAGTAGCGCTCTGCAAACACGCGGCGGCGCGGCCTGTGCTCTCGTGCAACGCCGCCAGCACGCTGTTCAGTGCGGCGATGAAGTTTACACCCCTTTAAGATGCGTTGCCGTCGGAGTTGGGCGCAGGGGGGCGTAAAGAGGACTCTGGCATGGGTGAGAGGGGGAGGCGACATAGGAGGTAAAGATGTGGCACAAGAACAAGGGGTAGGGGGGGGGGGGGTCATGTGGCGGGTGCGGCGGGGCGCGGCGGAGTGGGGCAGAGTGGGGTGCGGTCGTGGCGGCCGTGCTCCTCTCCCATGTCAACCCCATGATAGCGGTCCACCTCGGGGCCTCCCTCCACCCCCCCCCCCTCCCCTGCCCAGCCGCTTCTCCACCGTTACAAGCCGTCCGGCAGGGGGTGGCTGGCCCAAGGCCGGCGATCACGGCCAGAGAAAAGGGACGGGGTGGGGGAGGGGGAGGGGGAGTGGGAGGTGAAGTCGAGCGCGGCGAGGTGCTCCGAGGAACAAGGCGCCGGCCGCCCGCTCATAGTAGGGAAACAACTCTCTGAAAGTTTTGTACACCTCGTAATTCAGAGAGAATTTCAGAATTTCAGAAAAAATTAGAAAAACTCACAGACATTTAGGAAAATTCAGGGTAGTTTTGTAAAATTTACAAAAAGAAAAAAAATGGTGAAACTGAGGTGAAGATTCACAAGAATCAGATAAATATTCACAAAAATTCACGAAAATTTACAAAATGTGTACACCGAAATTCAGAGTTGTTTCCCCCTCGCTGACGGGGGCGAGGGCAGAAGTTCCCTCCCGGGCAAAATTGTCTCGCGGATCAGAGAGGCTGCTCATTCTGTACAGAACGGAATGACAGGAGCATCATAGATTAGCATCACGCGTTTTTTTAACCCTCCTGATCCTGTAGTTTCCTTTCTACCAACAAGCCGCATTATATTTTCGCGCAATTTGAAATAAAAACATTGTGACACGGTTGCGTGGAATACCCGCCCGCCCAAGTGGCCCACGACCGCCCCAGCTGGGGTGTCCACCAGTGACCCCCGTGGCCCCCGGCCCGCCCGCACCTCCCCGCAGCTCGCGAGCATAACAGCCCTGTAGGGACACTCGCCCGGCAGGGGTGGGAGGGGCGGGGGCGGGGGCGGGGGCGGGCGCCACTGTGGTGAGCCGGCAGCGATTTATTGTGCTTCTTATCACTTTGATTGCTTTTGATCCCCCTTTACAGTATTGCCAGAGTGCAATTTTTCACGGCGGGTGCGTCTCTTGCGGTCGCGGCACCGCTCGGCGCAGCTCGGCGCGCCGCCCTCTCCGCCCGCCACCATAAAAATGGGTTATTGGGCCCGACGTGCGTGAAAATTTTAACTAAAATATTGTCGTCGTTGCAGCAGGGGAACTCTGAGCCGTGGGGGAAGAGATCTGGCCGCAGTGGCTCGTGGGGAAACGGCTGGCGCGGCTTGGATCGAGGGGTGCCGAGCCGAGGTGGCTGCGCGGCCCATCCTGGCTGGAGCCAAGCGGGGCGGGGGTAATCGACTACTCCAGCCCATTCATAACGGAGTATAGAAAAGGAACGAACTTACTGATCCGTTCCTTTTCATTCCAAGTCGTAATGAGAACCCAACACACAGTCTCCCTGATGCGCTGTCGTAATGGCAAGGCGCTTCCGTCCGTACCCCATTCCGTACCGCTGGGCGCAACAGAGAACATGTAACAGTATCGCGGGTCTGCCTACTCAAGGGGCTACGGCGCCTTTACGGCTACAGCGGTTAGGAAAAACACACACACACACACACAATTCACGTCTGTGCAAAAGTAAATTAGCCGGTTTACTAATTTTTAACGGTATAAGCGCAGCAAATATTTAAGCTACATTCATTATTTTCTAGCTAGCTATCCTGATATCCGCTGTTGAAAGTTTTTAGTCGTAGAGTGGTAATTTTTCACATCTAATTTCAGCTGGCCTATTTTTTCCCCGTGTATACAGTTACGTGGACATGAAACATCCGCGTACACGTTTCATTTAGCAGAGGATAGAACTGCGGAAACAGCAAAACAGAAACGCAGCAAAACAGGAAAAGAAACAAGCAAGGAAGAAAACACCTAAGAAACGAAAAGAATTTGGAGCACTACTCTGTACGTCTGCTCTCCGCCAGGGGTCGCTACGCTCTCAGCCGCAGGACCGAGCGAGCACGCGGGGACACGCGCTGCAACCTTCTCTGTATACCGTGCTGCGGATATTGCGCAAAAAACGGTGCGAAAGATGGTCTTCATAGTCAGTGCGTGGGATCGAAGGCGAGGGAGACTGGGCCCACAAGAGAGAGGGAGAGGGTCTCGCGAGCGAGAGAGACATGTGTGTGTGCGCTCCCGCTATGTTGCGGTCCCGCTGTAACGATTGGCAGCGATGCTGCTTCGCGCTGCTGCGGTCCTAGGAGAGCTCGCGGAGAAAGAGCGCGAGAGGGAGATAGCAGATCGGAACGCGCGCGGGAGGGAGTGCGAGAGAGAGAGAGAGAGAGTGAGAGCGAGCGGGCGAGGGATAGAGAGGAGTCTGGCGCGACATAGACGCGGAGAAAGAGAGATGTGTGGTCGATACGCCCCGGAAATTTATGGCACCCGGCGCGCACTGGCGCGCACTCACATATCCAAGACAAACAACTCGAGTTGCGCTGCGCCCGTGCTGTGGGCGTCCAGTGGTGGCGTCCACTCCGCGCAGATCCGCAGGGCAGC
The DNA here is from genome assembly GCA_029379305.1 of Frankliniella fusca. NCBI lineage: Eukaryota > Metazoa > Arthropoda > Insecta > Thysanoptera > Thripidae > Frankliniella > Frankliniella fusca. The sequence continues at coordinate 26,953 of JAHWGI010001419.1, read as the reverse complement.
GCCGAGTCAGAAGGGAATACTGGAGATGGATGCGTGTCGGACAGGGTCCGCCCGCCCCGCCCCGCCCCGCCCCGCCCAGCGCCCTGACCGCTAGAGGGGGAGGGGGGGGGGCGGCCACCACGTGATGGCAAACAAGGTCGTTACACCGGTTGCCCACCCGGCCCCGCCCGCGGCCCTCACAGATTCATCAGACGCAGAGTATACACGCGCAGATCTCACCGCAGATCCCACGAAAACACCAAGAAATCGACCAGCGGGTGCGAGTGTACAGCCGATCTCTGACGGGAGGAGGTGGCCAGGCTAGGGCCGCACGTTGCATCCACTCGATGAGGGAGCAGCGGATCGCTGAGGGCGCGCGCGAAGGGCGCGAAGCTTGAGGGCTGCGGGGGCGAGGCGGACGAGGGGGGGATCACTCATAAAAAACTTGTACAATGATTTTTTTTGATTTTTGATTTTTGATTTTTCTTTTGATTTTTCACGAGATAAAAAAGAAATAATATGTTACTTTTAAAAAAAAGTGTTTTTTCTTGTTTTGTTCCCATCTTTCTCAGTTTTGGGTTCATTTGTTCTCGACTTTTCGGATTTTTATGCAACTTTCTACTTGATTTTATTTTGATTTTTTTTGATTTTATTTTGATTTTTTAAATGATTTTTTGGAAGAATGTACAATGATTTTTCAAAGTGACCCCGGAGGCGGACGGAGCGGAGCCGACAATAACAAGGACAGCCGTCTGAAGCGCGAAGCGACGCGCGCGGGTGCTGGAACAGGACAGAGGGAGGCCCCTCAAATTCCGCGCCAGAGAACACCACAACTGAACTCGCTTGGCGCCGGCGGCTAGCCCGCGCTGCCCTCTGCCGGCCGCGGTCCGGCTCGGTCCAGAGCGACGCAACGCGTGGGAGAGGAGAGAGGATGGCGTAGCGAGAGAATCGCGGGACGAGTTTGAAAAGTCAGCGACCCCCACCGGGCCGGGCCGGGCCGGGGCTGCGGGTGAGAATGGCGGCGAGCCTGGCAACCGGCCGACATGGGCTGGACATGAGCGCCGCCTTCCTCAAGCTATCACCTATGTGCTCTGGAAGCGCAAGTACGACACACCGTTCTCTGTTAAATTTATACGTAATTTTACGAACTTTTGCAACGAATGATTGGTTTTAATAGATAAACAAATCATTCGTATAAGTTTTCAATAACTGTTCTTATTAAACGAATGATCCGTAATTGAAACGTGACGAATAAACCATAGCTTCAGTAATGATTTGTTAGTGTACGAACATAGTTCGTTATAATTTTGAAAAGGATTTGTACATGCGATAGGGTAAAAGTACCAAACATGGATCATTTTTCGGAAAACCACAGTTTTGGGATCGATAAAGGTGTGATGAGCATAATTTTTTTTCATCGGTGTGTAGTTTGAACCCTCAGGGAAGATATCCTGAGGGAATAAAGTTCCTAGCTCCAATACTTTCGGAGTTATAGGGAATGTCAATGACCTCCAATTTTGATCCATGTTTGGGTGGGGGTACCCAAACATGGATCACCAAGCTAGACTGTTGTCCTTCACATATGTGATACACAACAGTGTTAGGGGAAGGCAACTTTTTTTGTTTTATCCCAAAACAACCCCTTCCCCCTTTTAGGGGTTGTGATCCATGTTTGGACGCTGACCCAAACATGGATCAAAACTTAGGCTTGTTTGGATACGTTTTGCAGGCTCGTCTGTCTACGAAATAAATAGTTTTTCATACCATCGTGTTTCTCTCACTATTCTGCTTACGAAATTACAACTTGCTTCCGCCCATTTGTATCTTCGGGGCTGATATAGAGCCTGGGAAAGTGGCATTTCATTTAACGAGAAATTCGATTCTTTTCTATAAATCCTAACTAACCACGTGACATAGACCCTCCGATTCGTGGTAGAAATGTTGCCTGAAACCTGTTCTATAAACTTAAAACATACGCTTTTGAAATTATTGTATTTTCTTACTCAGTCACGTGATCCTTAGGGCGCTAAGAGTGGAAAGAGATCTAATGTGTGCGCAGGGTTGCCTACCCGGACCTCTCGTAAGGCGCAATGGAACATGTAAACGCTTGTAAAAAGTTTCCTATTGGAAATTTATGCTGCTTGTTTGCATCAATCCCTTTATTTTGGTCATATTTTGCCGTGTGCAAAGTGGCATCACGCATGAACGATTTCTAATGACTGATATTGAGGCGCAAACTAATGAAGTTACTTGGGGACGGTTCGAATTCTATGTTTTTACCCCTACCCGCATTTTCAAAATACTTAATGTAAAGGATCAAAATCTTCAGAGTCTTAAAAGGCGTATCTTAAAATGTCTTCTCATCGAGTACCAAGTATTTCCTCTGGTTAGTTTTCTTACAAATAGGAAATAAGTAAAGCCATGTATCTTGCCTTGTCTTTTTGCGCGCTTTGACGAGGTCTGTTGTGCAGACTGTTTTTCGGCGAGCTCCAGCGGGCAGAGGAGCGATCAGACAATAAAATGTCACATACAAATTTTGTTGCATATGTCGTCGTCTACCTGAGGAACTTTTAAATTTTTAATTCAGTCGACCCAATCAGCCGTTAGAACCCGCCAAACACAAATGATCCATGTTTGGTACCTGATCCATGTTTGGTACTTTTACCCTATTAGTTGACGTTGACAATCATATGCAAGTAATTTAATTTGTTTTCTTTTCCGTACTATGAATTAAAACTAACGAGAAAAGGAGGTTTTTTGGTGATATATTCATAGTGATACATTGCAACGAGTCATTCGTAAAATAACGAATCATTCGTTGCGGAATCCTGACGAATAATCCGTGAAAGAAATTTGCCCAGATCATTGTGAAAGACGATGAAAGAGCGGAATCTTTCTTTTTCTAACAGTGTTCGGCTTGGGAACCACGTGAGTCTCGCACCTTACTAGACTAGAACACTTTCTGTCCTTAAAAAAGCAGGTCAACTTCCGCGAACGCGGCGACGCAAAATTTTGCTTCAAACTTGACTTCATGTGATGGGGTCCTTCCCAAGTCCCTCGCAAAAGCCAGACAGTCTCCTCACGCACACCTACAAGTATACCATAGTCTTCATGCGTTTCAGTTTTTAGAGTAACACCCCCCCCCCTCCTCGATACGATTACAGTAGTCTCTCGTCCCGAGTTAAAACTCCTAAAGGCAATGGAGACTGTGGAGAATGAAAGTGCCCGGCCCGGCCCGGCCCGGCCCGGCCTATCCGGTGTGTGCGGGGAGGAGTGTTTGGCGACACGGCTGCTGCTCGGCTCGGCACAAGGAAGGCTCTCTTGAGCGACACTTGTTGGGCCCTCGTCGTGTCCGCCCCTCACGACCAGCTCCGCCCCGCCACGCCCCGCCAAGCAGGGTGCCCACGACGACAACAGCCCCGCCCCACCGCACCCCGCCACGCCCTCCGCCGTGGAGCTTCTTGAGGGGGGGGGAGAGGGGGAGAGAGAGAGAGGTGGAAGAGAGGCCAGCGTAGCGGGCGGGTGGCGGGTTACCTACCCCAAGGGGGGCCGACCGGCAGTGAGGCTGCGCACCACCAACAGTATCCATTCATCTGCCACAAGTAAGTATGCACCCTATCCTATCTGCGAATGTACTTTTTCCGAAAAGGTTATTTCGGCAGACTTATACACGTGCAGATTTACGGACAAAATCGCTCCTCTGTGAACATTATTCCACAGAACATTATTATTGTTATAAGTAAATTACATCGATAGATTTGAATTAGTATTAAAAGTATACCAAAGATACACGATTTTGTCCATAAATGTGCAAGTGCAAGTCTGCCCCTATGAAAGGTACGAAAATGTACTTTCCTAGTCATTTTTGAACTGGTTTTCTCAAGTCAAGTGTGCTACCGGCCCGAAACGCTGCGGCTCCTACACTGGACGCCTGCCTGCCTTGGCTGTTGGCTGGAATAAAATTCCCAACTACTTGGTATACTTTATATCTCACACCACCATGGAGAACAGCTATCAAGGAATACATCGCCACCGGAGGCGCGGCAGGGCAGGCCAGGGCAGGGCAGGCCGAGCTGGGCAGAGTTCGTTAACAGCCCGCCGAGGCCGCGCAGGGCCGCGCGCGTGTTCGGCCGCCCTCCTCTCCGCCCCAATTGTCTGTATCGCGACGATCGCTCGCCCAGGAAAGAAATCGGAGCGGGGCCGGGCCGGGGACGGGACGGGCGTTAGGGCGCGTGCGACATAAATCTGTAGTTCCGGTTTTGGGGCGGCGAGCTGCGCGGGGCGGCGGGGCGGCGGGGCGGGGTGCGGCGGGCATCAGATAGCACACGGCAGGCCGGGCCGGGGCAGAGATACCATCGGCCAATGAGCGGCACACCGGCACCGGACCGGCAGCGCGCCGCGCCGGCCGAAAAACCGACGCGCGTCGTCGTAAAGTTTAACACCTCAGCTTGTAATCCCACATCTAGGACGGAGGCCGGGCCGGGGCCCGTCCGTCCGCGCGGAGCCTACCGGTCTGGTCTTCCCCGCGTCAAAGGCGGTCCTTCGGGGGTACCGGCCGGGCCGGCTCGGGTCGGGTTCAGTGTACAACTCAGAGGTGTGCGAGGGATGTGAGGTATCGCAGCACGCGGGAGCAGTGTGCCTTCAACGTCAACGATCCGCCTGGAGGGTACAGGCAGTTTGCGCTACAGAGCGCCTTAAAGTTGTGGCAAAGGGCGATGCGCGACCCACGACATATCCCTGCTACTACAGCTGACATCGACATGGATCAGCATCCGACGGGGGACCACTTTGAAAAATCATAGTGCGGCCCTTAAAAAATCATTTCAAAAATCACAGAAAATTTTAAAAAAATCAAAATAAAATCAAGAAGATAGATACTGAAAAATCTAGAAAATCGAGAACAAATGAACTAAAAACTGAAAAAAAAAATGACAAAGTTAGAAATAGCAGAAAAAGATCAAAATTTATCAAAAAGTGACGTAAGTGACATTCCTTAAGATATCAAAAGAAAAAAAATCAGAAAAAAGAAAAAGTAAACAAAAATCAGTGTACACATTTTGAGTGAGTGATCCCACAGTCATGAGGGTACGGCCCGTGCCCTGAACATGCCGCGTGATACACTTGGGTAGGCAGCAGAGTAGACACGCGGATCGGATCCGCGCGCCCCACCCTGACGCCGCAGGCATGGGGAGAGGAGGAGTGCGCTCCGGGCGTGCTCAGCGTTACCCCTGCCCCGCCCCGCCCCGCTCCGCCCCACCCCGCCCCTTACACCGCCCAGGACGGTCCGAGCAGCGCGCCCCCGGGCAATATTTGAGGACTGAAGAGGAGACGGATAAAGCAGGGGGGGAGGGAGGCGAAAGGATAGTGGGGAAGAGTAGAGGAAGACCAACCAGCACAGAGAAGTACGCGTCACCACGCCACGCCGCCCCACCCCGCGCTGCCCCACGCCAGCCCGACCTTGGGGCCGTTCGACATCACGTCCAGACCCGAGGTTACGCCAGGCGACGTGATAAACTGAGAGCTCCTCTCCCAGTTGTGATCCCGGCCCGATCCCCAGGCAGCTTCAATCACATGGCAGAGGGATAATTGCACAGAACGTGGCTGACGGCTGACGGCAGATACGGCCGGGCCGCGCCGGGCAACAGCGGAGCAGCGACAGGGCGGGGCAGGGCAGGGCGGGGCGGGGCGGGGCGGGGCGGGGCGGGGGCGCCCAGGGAGTCGCCCAGCCCGGCCCGGCACGGCCCGTCTCCAAAGTTGCGAAAACCTCATTCCCCTCGTCTCTCTTCTTCATCCTCTAACTCCGTCCCCACGTCCCTCTCATTCTCACCGGCTCTCTCTTTATCCCTTTCTCTGTCCCTCTCTTTCTCTCTCTCTCTCTCTCTCTCTCTCTCTCTCTCTCTCTCTCTCTCTCTCTCTCATTCTCGTCTCACTCCCCCGGCAAGCATTTCGTTTGTACGGCACGACGCCCGCCCTGACACGACGACCTTGTAACTTGGAGAGGAGGAAGGCCTACATGTCGACGAGCAGCGCGCGGTGCTGGACGTGTCGGTGGCGCGGCCCCCCCCCCCCCCACCCCCGGGGGTGGCGAGCTGGACGCAGATTCGGTTCGGTTGGACCGACGGGCCTGGCCGGGACGAGACGGGATGGGCAGCTTTCACACTTGGCGGGCGTTGAGGCTTGGGCCCCGAGCTGGGCCTGGGCCTGGCGCGGTCCAGGTGTGCCCCCCCCCTCCCCTTCCTCTCTTACTCTCGGAGGGCGCCGCAGGGGCACACAGGTCCATTCCCGAGATGGGTTCACTGCTTTGGCCGAGCCAGAGGAGCCCCGCCGCCGGCCAACAACTGGACCGGCCAGCCAGGGAGCGAGTGAGAGAGAGAGAGAGAGGAGCAAGGAGAGAGAAAGAGAGAGATGAAAGGCGAGGAGCGGACAGTAAAACGAACAGCCGGACCGTGGCAGGGCAAATCCCTGCTGTATGGGACTGGGCTGGGCTCGACTCTTCTCGCTCACCGCCCCGCCCCGCCCCGCCCCGCCCCGCCCCGCCCTCCCACACAGCCCTCATGAACTGGGCGCGCACGAGGCGGCGCAGATCCTTGGGCTGGACGCGATGTGTTAACTAGGTCCGAGTCCGGAGCGAACCACGCCCCGCCAACTCCCCAGTCCAGTCCGCCGGGCAACATCGGCAAGGGAGTGAGAGAGAGACCGAAAGAGAGAGAGAAAGCAAGGAAGAGTGCGAGAGCGATCGCTTGTTTCAGAGTCTCCTACGGCGACCTCTAAACCATTCGCTTAATTCGAAGCGGCTAGATCTCTATCGTGCTGCCGCCCGAAATAAAGTATGTGTTATTGTGATTGCAGTAACAAATGGCGGCTGCGCGCCCCAGCCGCAGACGGTGGGCGACAAAATAGGTGTGCCATGTTCGCGACTAATATGTGCCCCTCCATTCACGGGCCTTCCGGCCCACCATAACGACACTGCGGCCCCGTGCCAACTCGTTGCTGTCCGCGTCACCCGGGAGGAAAGGGGCACGGAGGGGCATTGTGACCAGGTACGGCCCTTTGTTTCCCGTTATTACAGCGGGGGAGGCGTGGGGGAGGACTTCGGGGGGATGAGACAGTCCTGTCATCGTAACGCAAGCCATCAGCGCATCTCTGCGAAGTACAAGTGACGCCGCCTGTTGTCGCAGGAATGCTTCCACAAACCGGTTACCGGTTCGAACCAATGTCGCTATTATGCCCCTACAGTCAAGGACAATAGAGCGCTAAAAAAGCGAACGTGATTTAGACAAGAGAGCGTTGAACACACATGCCAAGTCAGAAAATTTCTAAATCTCGTAAAAGTCACTGCCTATGTGCTGTTGCTGCTAAGAAAATGTGCCATAATGTGGACAGGATTTCAACATCAAGGTCGGGGTACGCCTCGGGCCGAGGTGATCCCAGTTATTTCTTCGGTTCAGGGTCACAAGCTTCGATCAAGGTCAAACACGCGAAAAAGTCGTACCAATGGTGCGAGGAGCGCAAACGAAGGAGGGCACCCCGAGAATTCGCTACGCGCCCACCTTTTTATTCTGCTTGTTACGAAACTTTTTAGCTTGTTTGGGGTGGAATAATGGGCACAGAGGGGTGCAATAATCCAAAGACGGGCGGATATCTCGCTGATGTTTGACGCTGTTCTCCGCCACCTTATTTCGGCCGTTGCCGACTCCTAGCTGGTGACGGCGGCGCGTCTAAAAGAGACGCTCAGGCCACGCCGTACCGCGCAGCAGGGCCAATTTCGAGCCCCCTTTGTACGGATGACGTTCTTTGTGGAGGGGCCTGGCCGGGCGGTCGTATTGTTCGGTGCAGCACGGTCCTAGCGCGGCGCGGCCCAGCCCGGCGCCGAGGTAAGGAGCCCAGTAAACACCTGTCGGCGTGGAGGCTACCAGTCCTGCTGCAGCAGTGTCAGCGGGCGAACATTCCTGCAGCGCAGCAGGTTGCCAAACTCACTGTGGTCTCGACATCTAAAAAAGACACCAAACGTTCCTACACAAAGAGGAAATTGAGAGTTCTTAACTTTTACAAACGTACTGAGGACGAAACAACCTCGGAGATTGTACAGACTCCAACTCTGGACACTATACACACCATAAAGGTGAAGTGCTATCGATAACACACTATTCTGTGCGTTGAAAACATAGACGGTATCTCCCTCCCTGGGTTGCCTGGAAGACGCATTTTGTTTTCCGGCATGAAAATATTTCCACGCATGACACTGAATGCCTATGCTGCCTCCAGAGCCCGTCTGAGCCGTCATGTCGACCCCGAGGCGAAGACGACGACGACGACGGCCATCTCGCGTGTCGGCCCATTGAGGTGAATGCGGGGCGTGGAGGGGCGTGGCGGAGCGGGGCGGGGCGGGGCGGCAGGGCAAGCGCGCAGGTCGAGGTGGCCGTCATTAATCAAAGCGCTTTACTTTCTCCGCTCTGCCGCGCCTCCCGCGTCTCACCAGGCGCCGCCGCAGCCGACTGATTCCGAACATCGCTCTCGCGCCTCCGTCCTTGTCGCACCTACGGCGGTGCCCTACGTTGGGGGCGGCAGGGCCCCGTGAGTGCGACAAGGACGGAGGCGCGAGAGCGTTGTACGGAATCGGACGCGGCAGCGCCGCCGATGAGCGGAAAAAACAGACGGGACAGGACGGGCGGCCGGGCGGGTGTTGAGAAACGCGCCCAGCTAAGAGCGCGCGTTAGCTGCCCCGCCTGCCCCGCCTGCCCCGCCCAGCACCGCCGGGCCGTCATCACGGTGTCAAGCAGGCCGATCAGAAGGCAATAACTAACTTGACTTTACTGTGCCGGCAAGCCGTCCCGGAGCGATGAGGCGGCGGCTGGTGCCTCCAGCTGCCGCACTGCACCGTCTCACCGCCGTGCGCCGCCGGACCTCAGGTGCCGGACCTCAGGTCCAAACTGCGAGTGTTCCACACGAGGAAATTACGGCGAGTCTTTTTACGGTGAAATTATGTTTGGTTCATCAGCAAGAGATTTACCACATGTAAGCAACATCTTAATCGAAACATTCCAAAATCGAAATTTTGACCCGGCTTTTAGATTCAGAACGAGTATTTGCACGGATACCAAATAAGTCACGGCTGCGCTGTGTTGAGGTACAAACCCGCGCAAATTTTTTGAGGTGTTGCCCCGCTGACCTGCCCCATCACGGGCACACGCGCGCCGCTGAATGTGTTCGCGCGCGGCCAAATCAATCGGGAGTGAAATGAATTGCCATCACCGGACCCACAGCCTCCTGGCCAACGAGCCTACTTATAACCCCATCACAATGGGGCCCCACGCCACGCCGCGCCGTGGCCCGGGACGCATAACTAACACACGTGAGAGCGCTAAAGCCGGCCGGGAGGGACGGAGACCGGTTCCTGCTGTTAGCGTTTTTCGAACGCACCCTGGGCGGGAATCGACCGAGTTATGGGGACGAAAGGAACATGGACATAACATCGTCCCACGGGCAGATCGGTGACGTCATTGTTGTAGTTTTTTGATTACTGGGGGCGCACCCCGGTGAATAATATGGAGCGCCTAGGAACGTGCCACGCGAATAATTTACTGAAATCCTTTATAAAGTGGCGTCTGAGTGAAGCTCTATTCCGCACATATTTTTTTGCAAATGCAGTACCTTTCCCGTTTTTCGCTCTCCTTACTCCGCTGTCTTTGCAGCCAGTCCAGCCAGTGAAATCTCCTCCCATCTATATCTGTACCGCAATATACAATACGGGAAGAGTTATTCTCGCACAGGAAAGTGATGCATTACGGAGCCAGTGATACGCATGCGCTAGATTGCCCGCCACGGCTGCCGGGTTTTAAATCGAAGAAATCGCTCTGCGGTTTCTTGGTAGAGAGTCAGTCCCTATCTATCTCAACTCTCTCTCTCTCTCTCTCTCTCTCTCTCTCTCTCTCTGTACTTCCCCTCTCATTTTCCCTCTCACGCTGGGCTTTTGCCAGCACTGCACTGCAGGCCTTACTGTATCACCGGCTCCATATGTCGGGACTCGCCGCAGCCGACGGCGCGCCGGGCTGAGCTCAGTGCGCCAAAGTTTAAAAGGAACATCACTGCTGCCACAGAAAGCGCGCCAAATTTCCCAAAGAAAAGCAAATAGCAGATAAGAAAATCGGGACTGCCACAACTTTCCTATACACTCTCCCTCTGCTCGTGCCGGGGACTTACTTTGCGAACAAATATTCCGATGACAATGGCAATGAATCTCGGGGCGAAGGAACGCACGCACGCTAGACGCCGCGGCTTTAGTGTCAAAAGAAGCATCAGCAATAAACCCCTTTGCTGGAGAGGGGAACGCATATCACGACGGGCGCGATCTCTTTTGACATGCACGTCGCGACGCGGCGTTACATAAGGAGCGCGGAGCCGCCCGCAGCACACCTTGCAAGACGAGCCGCGCCCTGCTGCACACTTTTATGCGTCCTAACAAAGGCCAAGTCATACAGCGCAGCGTAAAAAATAAGAGAGGTCGCGGCGCGGGGGTATACGATGCACCGCAAGGCCCGCCCACAGAAGCGAAAGAGAAAGACCGCTATGAAAAGAACATGTGGGGGTGGGAATGAAAGGCAGAGATAGGGCATGGGGCGTCACCCACCTATACAAAGACAGCGACTATAAGGGTTGAAGAGGTCGGTCAGTGAGAGCAAGCCTACACACAACCAACGCACATGTCCACTTCCATTCAATCATGTAAAGGATCTTTTGCCGCCAGAAGAAACCCAGCCGCGTTGAACAGGGTGAAGATAAAAGAAGACAAAACCACCCGCTAAGAAGCAGCCAGCGAGTACGAAAAGCAGCCGTTCCAAACCGCAGGCCCAGGCCCAGGCGCCCCGCCTAACCTCAGAGCGCTTCATGTTCGCACTCACCCGGCCAATCATGAGAGGCGAGCATTTGTCCGGCGCATCACCGCTGCATGCCACTCTGTGAGAAAAACCATACCTCATACAACTAAACAACGGTTTTGAATTAACGGTTTACGGTTTTCGTTGCCGTACATCACTAATTTACCCTATACCGGGTACAATTATTTTAATACAATATTTTATTGTACTTCGAAATAACGGTAAAAAAATTGTAGTTGAATTGTAGTTTTTTCTCACAGTGCAACTCGTAACTCGTAGTCGGTGAAGGGGTGGGCGGGGGCAGGGTGCAGGGTGCAACCGGGGCTCGGAGCCAGCGCCTGAGAAGAGGCCTGCCTGGCCCGGCAACGGTGCGGCCGGAACAAGGGCCCAGACAAGCCTGGTGACTATGAGTCAGAGCGACGTATGCAAATTATTGGAATAAGTGTCAGCCCACTGCGGTGAGGAACCAGGGGGAGGGTGAAGACTGGCGCCTTATGCCTCACAACCGCGATGTACATAGACACGGAGTCTGGGCGCTCCTTGCAGTATAGCAGATCCAGAGACTCAGTCCTGTCCGAAACACTGCGCGCGTCGCGGTTTCAGACAGCCCTACTTACCACAGACAGGGTCGGAACTCACCCCCAAATTCTGCCAAGCCGGAGATAAGCCAGGTCAATAGGACTCCGCTTCTCTTTCCCTCTTAAAGCGGTCCAGTTTGCTCCGTTACCGCGAGCAGCACTGCCGTCGTGCTGTCGCCACGGTGCAGACTCGCGCCCACTTCTCGCTCCCGCCTCCTGGTCAATACGCTTGAAAAATCGTTCTGCTGCTCTGGTGTGCTGCTCGGCGCAGAAAAACTCATCAAAATTCAATTGGAACGGTATCTTGTTCGGGCCCGCCAACGCTTCGAGGTGCGGAATTGATTACCCTCGACCTCCCTCCCCCCTGCCTCCCCTTTCCACTCCCTCTCCGACTCCTTTTCCAACTCTTCAACACGTCATCCACCCTTGATGGCCTACGCAATAATACTTCAAATGAATTCCACGATATTAGCATGACAAATTTTCACCCCCCCCCCTAAAACCCATTAGAAAGACTGCTTCGATAGAGTTATCTCTCCGCCTCCCACGCATGGTGGTGTCTCCAGTTAGTGCGCACGCGGCTGCGAGTGGCCAGTTTGGACCGGATCGCGCGCACACGAGTCCAGGGGCTGCAGATTAAGACGACCATACAACACGCTTCACGCCTCGGGGCGCGGGAGAAAAAGAGAGAGAGAGATGAGGGAGAAATGAAAAGAGGATGCGATGGATAAAGGAGGGAGAGAGAGGGAGGGCCGGAAACGCTTCGCTCATCAGCACCAAGCAACGATTAATCACCTGAGTGGAAGCAAGTGATTCGTTTTCAGGTGCGGATGGGGCAGGGGGGAGGGGGGCAGGGCCGTGGCGCACAGTGGTTTACGTCTCTGCTTTCACTGCAAGGTCGTCGGTGGGGCAGGGGAGGGAGGGGGAGGATCCAAGGTTTTGCACCCATGGGAGGCACGAGGGGCACGAGGTGCCAAGGTTCAATGAGAGGAGGGGGCAGGGTAGGGACGAAGGCCACAGCGAAAAGCGGAAAAGCAGCACATGCTCCGAAGAGCATGTTCTCGAACTAAGTACTCTTTGTACATCTGTACCCACGTCAGGAGACCAAAGGTTGAGTTGGGAGTTATTGCAGACTTCTGTGTCGTCTGGCTAGCGGCGGGGGGCTGGGGAAGGAGGAAGGGGGAGACGGAAGGGGGTGTCCGCGAAGGCGCGGTCCCACTGGGTCCCACCCAGCGGCAGCATCCCTGCGAGGCCAAGCCCGCGGCCAGCCCCGCGGCCAGCCCCGCGGCCAGCCCGATATTATAACTCGCAGGCACGCAAGTACCCCCCCCCCTTTCCCTCCTCTCCAGCCCTGCTCTCCTCCAGTTATTGCATCGAGGCACGTAAAATGCGGCAAAGATAAAGTCGTAAGCACTCCGTGCAAGCCGCGCACCGCAGAGCGGAGCGGGGGAGGAGAGAGAATTTGGAGGGGGGGAAGGGGTGCATGAGGGGCGCCTGTAGCAGACCCTGCCCCGGGGTAAGCAGGCAACCAATCACACACATGCTATCGGCCCCCATAACTGCATGGTACCGCACCGCCACGCCACGCAGCGCTCTCCTTTTCGACCGTTAGTGGTTTGCTTTGATAACGGCAGCCCAGCGCTATTAGCATGCCATGATAGCGGCTCCACCCGGGGCTGGGAAGGGGAGGGCACTGCGCGGGGCCAAGGAAAAGGCTAGTGAGGTGGAACACTCAACTGCCCTTGCATTTCATGTGCGGACTTCTCGGTATGGGTTCCGAGCAATGTCGGGGCCTTTCTTTACGAAACGCCTACAAGTAAGTGACCCACACCGCTGCCAGACACACGGATGCACCCCTTCCTCCCCTAAGAACCAGTTTACCTCCCACTAATGAGTTAAAATTTGATTCACGTAATGATTGAAGTAGAGTTTAAAATAACGTTTTGGCGTCCAACAACTTGCCTCCTTTTGCTATTCTGAAAAACGGAGCTAAGGCGACTTGACTTATGCATCTTCTCATCAACAAAAGTTGAATAAATTTGGCTCCTTTTCCCAAGTTTTCAATGACTTAGTTCTAAATTCTTATGAAGTAAAAAGAGTCAAGTTGCTTTGCTTCGGTACGTCATTGATGGTAAAAGGAGTCAAAACCTGTACCTAAGCGAAGTCTGACAATCAAAAAATTGTAATGCCAGTAGCATTCTAGTTATTATCACACTTCTAAAAAGTTATGTGCCGATTTTTTTTTCAATTTTCTGAAAATTAAGGCTTTAAGACTTTGTTAAAGCATACATGACATGTACACATGAAACAATGCGTAACATGTCCATACGACGTTTGTGCTGACAGAGCTATGGTGACGCATTTGATCCAAAATATGTTTTGTTCGAAATAATTTGGAAACATGTGTTACCTTACAAAATAGAGTGAAGGCTAAGCCCGGCTAAGCCCCATCGACCCATCTACCGCATCACGATATAATCGACAACAAAACTGCGAGAAAGTTTCGATGTCATGCCGTTGACATGCACCCCCGCACCACCACACCACGCCGGCCAGCCACGCCCCCGCGCCACACGAGACAGGACAAAGTTTTGTGAGACCCCAAAACGTCCGAATGCGGGAAAGAAACTTGGGGAAAATGATAACCTCAGGCGTCCTGGCGCCTCAGGCCTCAACCCCCAACCCCCGCACCTCTAGCTTTCCCTGCCTCCCCTCACTGACACCGCCACAGCGAGAGCTTGACAACCCACTGATCAGATCGCTTTGAGTGTAACCGCGATTCGTGAAGAGCACAAGAAAACCCTATCACATATCACTCAATCAAATAGGCACGCAGGCTGGGCTATCTTCGTCGTAATTTCCCTTTTCTTTATCTGCGTGAAATTTCAGTCAGGTTAAATTAATATCACGCCTCATTTCTCTACTATTCGCATAAACTTATATCCATCCAAATTTATTAAATGGCGATTCGAGGCATCAATGACAGCTAGCCGAAGCAGAAGCGGAAGTCCAAGCCCAGGGTCCTCGCCTGACGCTCCGCTCCACCAAACCAAAATTATGCAGAACGTAAACTAAGCACGGACGAGGAGGCACAGCGGCTTGGATGCGAGAGAGCCAAGCGGGAGAGGGTGGTCCGGAGGAAGAGAGGGCATCGGGCGGGGGCGGGACGGCTCTCAGCAAACGAATCAAATCAATTGCGTGTGGGACAGAGTAAATATCCAGGACGGGCAGCGAGACGGCGGCGGTCCGTTCCGGACCCGCCAGGCGCGTAGCCGGTGCTAGTTCTCAGCAGCATTGAACGCCATTCACCGCGAAATTACCGCGCAGAATATTGGACTCTGCGTCATTTGTTGGCAATCGAAGCGAGGCTTACTACCCACAGCAACACGTAAATAAAAAAAATTTGCACGCCGAAGTAACAAGAACTTGTAAAAAAAAAACCTTAACTCTTCTCCAGAGTATATCTCTTATGACAAGGCCACAAAGTGACAGCTCTGCAAATTTGAGTGTTTTACTTTTGACGGTTTAAACTGCAAAGCTCAGAAGTTCTACAGTTAAAAATGCAGCTTTTCGACCATGGCCATCACTTCTGCGTTCAGCATCATCTTCGACTTACGTTTTAAGTCATGGTCGAAAAGTTGCACTTGAAACAGTAGAACTTCTGTGTTTTGCAGTGAAAAGCGCCATGCACTGTGAGAAATCCTTGTACCGGTACGGGAAAATTTTCCATGAGAGGTCTTGTACAATTACGATTCATATTGTTAACTTTTTAGAACTATGCGTATCAACTCAGAATCAATTGGTGAGCCAACAAAGTCGTAACGTGTTAAGTCGTACATGTACGAGATATGTTGTACATATTGAATTACAAAATATATTGTACATCTACGGAAATATTTTTCACAGTGTGTAGTGCAACCCTTAGATTTGCAGAGGGGCTACCGAAGTGAGGTTAGGATTCGCTTCCGTTCAGAGTGCGTTTTGGTTCGCTCGTCGGCCGTCCGACTCGGCCGGAAGTAGCTTGGCGTGCGACAAAGACGGGCTGGCGGAACTGAGATGCGCGTGAGAGAGACGCAATAGAGCATGCGAGCGATCGGTCAGTTCAGCAGCTGAGGCTGACTTTTGAAGGTGACTAAACGAGAACGGTATCCAACTATGCCATGTTTGGCATGGATTCGTTGAGGGTTGGAATTGTTCTTGTAAAATAAATTGTGGATAAAAATGGCATAATAATGCCAATAATTTTTGTCGAGCAAAACTCTGTGCAGGCGAGGATCGTATGCTCGCTCTGTGTGGGTCGGGGCTCTGACTGCTAGTGGCCCGTTCCCTAGAGCGTCCACCCTTTAACTGGCTACATTCCAATTCCCAACTTAGGCTACTCGTTCGACCACTAATGGATAAGTAATGAACCATAGCATAATCGCACCCCTTCCCCGCACCACCTTACACCTTCCGGTCTTCCCCCTTCTGCCCCTGCCCCTTCCGAATTAAAGGAACACTTACCTAAGAGCTTAACTGCAGCCAATAGGGTTGCAAGGACGTTCACTGTTAAAAATTGTCGTAGGTTTACGGGAAAATAACAATTGCAAATCACAAAAGTACAAGGACTACCTCATCGACTTGAAAATCAATTACAAAGAAGAATGGTTTGTCGTAAATTTACAACAGTTTACGTACATCGTAATTCACAAAATATATCGCTAAGCAAAAATGTTTTTCACAGTGTTTGCCTTCCACATTTTCCTGGAGAGATAAGAGTTGCCTGTCAGAAAAATGTAGCAATAGAGTAGAAAACAATGCTTTTTGTATGAAAGACACCGAGCTAAAATAAAACATGTGAAAAAATCAGAATTTTCGCATCAAGCAATACCGCATCTCTAATCAATATATACGAAATTTTTGCTCAATCTCTTCCCTCGTTTAAACTCTAATGTTTGTGGGTGCATTCACAGAAATGGCGATCGGTGGGCTTCTTTTGAGACCTGTCCACCAATTCCGTTAAGTTTCAATAGCAGGGCTCTGGAGCGAGTTCCACATCCGCATTGCGTACATCCTCACGGTCACTACCAGCCTTTAGGAGGGTGGCTGGCCCGGCCGGCCGGCCGCGCCCCGTCGTCGGAACCAGACACGGCGTAAAACAGGCACAGCAGAGAAGGGTCGGCGGTGGAAAGGCGAAGAGGGGTAGGGAGGTCGAGGGCTGGTCATGCAGAGCGAGGGCCCCGCCCCACCCCACCCACCGGTTAGGCTTGTACGGGGAGTTGAGTCTTCCACAAGCGATCCAGGTAATCGGCTTATAACAGCGGTGGAGCCGCGCGCGTGCGCTCATCGGGCTGGGCTGGGCTAGCCTGCTGCCCCCAACCCCCATCCTTCTTCCCCAGCGACATGGGGGTGGCCCCTCCCAGGTAGGCAAGCGGCTTTGCAGACTGCTAACATTACTGAGCACACCAAGTACATGTGTGCAGCTATTGGTAATGCGTTGAGGATCACTGTAGCAACAGAGGCTGGTGCCCTCCAGCACAGTGAATTTTCACGTACTCACACATCGCTTACGTAAATCCCTGCACCTGCACGACCTCGCCAAATATTTCACATATGACAACGTATAGGCAATTTTTATGAATGTATATTTCCATTATTGTAATTGCATAATTGAAGGGTGTAATACTATGAAAGCTATCCATGTTCACAGCTTTAAAATCTTACTCAAGCAAAACTTCCCCGAGTAGTGGAAGGACGCAGACACAGAACCGTGACGGAAATGCAGCCAACAGGCAATTCTAGATCGTTATAGTTCACATCGTTTTAGAAATCATTTCGACCCGGACGATGAACTTCGTACGTTGCTGGATTAGAAAACTTACCATGCAGGCGTCTCAGAGTTCGATAAAGGCAGCAAACACTCAGGTGCGAATGTGACGTTATGTTCCCTTTGCGAGCCGCTACTTTTCTCTACTACGGACTGGCCGCCTGTTGGGCAGCCGACATAACGACGTCCTTACGCGATCGTCCGCAGCAATAAGGTTCCGGCTGAGGTGCCACAGCGTGCGTGGCGGACACAACGACCTGTGACGTCCGAACGCGATCAACCGCAACACAGCTCGCCACACAGCGGGAGTGATTTTTATGGCAGTCTGGTTTCATAGGTCTCTTGAGCGAGTGCTAGCAGGAAAGTCTACAGGCTTTGCTCGTCTCTTATACTATACATTTATTCTACTCCAGCGATTGAGTTTGGTGAGTTTTGATGGTTTTGATGTGAAATGTTTTCAACTTATTATGAGTTTACGCCTCATTGGAGGACCAAAAGTAATTGCGGTATAAGAAACGACTAGAAACGATATACAGGGTGGCTCACTTACCTCCTCTCGCTCCCCTCCTCACCTCTTGCCCTCGATGGGTTGAATACAGGGCGGAGTAAGTGGGCAGAGTTGCATTACCAATAGTCGATAGACACGCCGATTTTCCCAGACTCCGTCAACAAATTTCACTCTTCGCAATCTGATTTCATTAGTAATTTTTTTCACGGCAATGCACTATGCAGTTCCTCATGGGCAGCTGGGTGCAGCACTGGGCGCGGCAGTGGCGTGCTATGCTCGTGCTGCTCTCTGTGCTCGGCCTCAACTGCACTAGAGGGTGGCCTCCGCGGCCATCTCGAGCCCTGCGCTGCTACGGGGGGCTGCTGGCGCTCTTCAGGGTCCCCAAGGGCGTCATCGTCTTCGTCGAAACGGCGAGCAGCGGGTACAGCCACAGCGGAGAGACCAGCGGCAAGGAGGAGTACGGTCGCCTGCTGGTTCTCTACGATTTGGCCGTGAAAGGCGTCGTGTCTGTGCTAGCACAGGTGAGGCAACGGAAAGGCCCACGGGGCAGATGAGCTGTCCAATGACACTGGTCGGAATGTCGGCCCTGCTCGTTCACATTCAGGCCTAGCCAGTCAGATGCGATTTAAAAACAAACTGGGCGCTGCTGTTCCAGGCCATGATGCTGTGGCGCGGCGGAGAAGACATACACCGCCTTACACAGCACACGCTCCTGTACAGTCGGATCGCGTCGCCCAGCTCAGCCACGGGCGCCCTCGCCCTTGTTGCCCCCATGTACGCCCTCGGCCTCGCGTTGACGACGTTTATCACCGTACACGTAATGGCAAGCGAGGGCACTATTCGGGATGTCTTAAACTACGTGCTTGCGGATCTGGCGCCGACATTTTTTGTGGTCATGTACTGCACGATGCAGCTCTTGCTGATCACTCAGAGTGCCATCTTTGCCGCAGACGAGAGTCAGCATGTCATGATGTGGATTTCAGACGCTTCGGCCAGCGCTACGCAGCCCCTTGCGTTACTGCGGGAGCTGCGCAAGCTGCGGGTGCGGCAGCAGGTGCTGCACGATATGTTGCTACACTGCAACGAGGCGTTCGGTTGGTGCATCCTATCGAGCCTCCTCTGTATGGTCATTGAGATCGTTTTGTGTCTGTACTTGTCCGTCGCGTATTTCCAACTTCAAGTGACCAAGAGCGGGGCCAAGACGCCACTCCTCCTGAACCCTTGGCTTAACCTTTGGGGAGCCCTACAGTTGGCATCTTTAATGGGGATGTGCGTCTTGGGACAGTGGTTAAGTAAAATAGTAAGTTACCATACGAACTATAGCTTAAGCTTGAAATGTACCCGTGGTTGTTGCCAATGCACATGCACTTTAAGGTTTTCACTAGGAAATTTGCGTAGCAACTACTAGGCGTTTTGTGCTGTCATAACTTTTCAAGAAAATTTTTAGTATTATTGAAAGTTTTTCCTGGTATTACTAAACGTGTTTCTAGTAATAATATGACAGTGAAATTTTATTCTAGAAAAACGTTTAGCAATACTAGGAATTATTTTAGTAATACTAAAGAATTTTTTGACAATTGATAATGACAGCACAAAACATCTTGTACCTACTAGGCAAATTTCCTAATAAAAACTTTAGAGTGTGAGTAATAACGCGATTCATTCACTCTACTTACAGCACGGACGGATTAGTTTGGATTTGGAAGGCTATTTAGTTACCACCCCAAAACTGAGTACTAAAATAAGGTTGGAGGTAAGCCGCAACTGCAATTTTCCTTCGCCCACTACCTCCTGTATATCCTAGAGTTAATCAAACTTCCTGCAGCTTAAAAGTTTCACTCAACAGCTACGATTGCAAGACAACCGGCCTGGCATATTCAACCTGCTGTACTTCGACTTCTCGACCCTGAAATCTGTAAGAATCTAAAGAACTAGCGGAGCAGCATGTCAATTTTTGGTTTATCTGTCATTGTCTGTATTTTTCAGACTGTTGCAGCAGTAACGACATATTTAATAGTTCTATGCCAGCTCGAGCCACCTACGACTTACTGAATAAAGTTTAAAATAGTTTATAGTTGGCAAAGTTTTTGAGACAAGCAGGAAATAGAATAAAAACCTAGTACATCGGCATGTAAGAGACGGCGAAAAGCACTTCATCTTCAGCTTTGGCCAGCATCATCATCAGGGGTCTCCTCGACCAAAAGCCTGCCATGGCGGGCCCAAATTAACTTTGTTATTTTCGCATAAATTAAGACACCCAAGCTCCAAATATGCGAAAGGAGCTCCAGATGAGGAGCCTTGAGGGAGCCCATGGCCTAGGGAGAGACTAGCGCAGTCAGGTCACGTGGCCGAAGGGGATTGCCGTCTTCCAAGCTTCGTGACCAACACGCTGCAAAGAATTTTTCATACCGACTTTCATGACGGAGACGAAGTGGTGGCGGAGCAGACGAGGGCAATGCAGCGAGCGCCACTACTAACAGAGGCGCGGGAGAGAGTGTGCCGGCGCGCGAATGAGACAGTTGTTCTCACAAAGCTCTTCTAATTGCAGCACCGTACGCGCCACTCGTCCGGATATGCAAATCTAAAAGGCAGCAGGCAGGGTTTTGCAGGGCTCGGCAGGGCTTCCTACTGCTTCCCGCAGTAGCCGGCGACAAGTAAATCACTCGACGCTGTTGTCACTTGTAGGTATCGCGAGAACGCGTTGCTGGGGAGCCAAAGTAACTAACATTTCTTCATATGTATAAGGAATATATATATATATATATATATATATATATATATATATATATATATATATATATATATATATGCGCCTCTCATTTCCACCTCTTTATTTAGTTATATCTTATTTTCTAGAACTGTAGACCCCTAACCCACTCGAGTGGGCAAAGCGCGGCTATTGCGTGCGTACCACGATATTGAGAGGGGCGGGCTGGGTTCAATGTGTACCGAAGCGTGAAAATTTATTCCAGCCACAGCTATTTCCGCACTGCCTATCACTGCCCGAGAGACTCCATCACCTACGGCGCATTTTGCCACACTTGCCCCCGGCCTTCCGGTAAAAGTTTCCGTCGCCCCTTATTCTCGACCGGCAGTAAGCGGAGGCGGCATTTACGGCCGACCCCTTCTCCCACAGCGGGCGCGCCCAACGGGTAAAAATATATCTGGAACTCGTAAGTCATCGCGGCGGTGCCGTATCAGCAGAGCCATCCATAGCCGCTCCGCCCGACGCGCCAGCCCCGCCCCGCCTAGCCCCATCAGGTGCCGCTAGGCCGCGAGCTGGCGCGCGCTTTTAGCCCTCAGCGCTAGGCTGGCCAATAAGATTAGTACTGCGGCAGCTTAGCAAGGCTGGAGCTTGATCCGAAAAAAAAATAGGGAGCGAAGAGGCCTAAAAGGCGCTTCTTTTGCCCTGAAAACCCCCCTCGTCACAACACACAAACACCTCAAAGCGTTACACTCGTCGAGATTTTTGAGAGGGGGGGGGGGGATGAAAAGGGGATAAAGAGAGCAAGCAAGAGGACGGGTGGGCGCCGCGGAAAGGGAGAAAAAAGGCAGTCCAGCAAAGGGACGGAGGCCAAAACGTAGGACGAGCGCGCGTGGAAGAGTTAACGGGGCTGGAAACCGGCAGGTACAGGGGGAGGGGCGCGGTTGGGCGGGGCGGCATCGAGCCGTGCCGCAGTCCCGGGGCTCACGACGGACACCCGTATGGAGGTCAAGGCGGGGGTGAAAAGGGGAAGCAGGAAAGGGAACGGTCGTCCGTGACCGGCGGACTTGTGAAAGGCCGGGCAGGGCAGCGCGTGGGATGAGGAATGATGAAGAGATTTGGCGTCGAACACAACACGCCCAACCCGCGCGGACAGACGGGCGGGCGGAGAGTCGGACAGAAAGGATTTCCGCGTGCGTGGAACCCGAGGAGGAGGCGGCAGAGTCGTATAGCCGCGGTACTCTGCTGCAAATTATTACCACCCAGACAGTAAAAACTTTGACTTGTCAGCGAGAAAAGTTTGGAGGCGGTGGTGACGGGGCGGCAGCGGGGCGGAGGCGGGAAGCGGCGGGGCGCGGAGGGTCGCGAGTGACTGGCCCCGCGTCATTACTGCCTCGCTGAGGGGCTCAATGGCTTAGCGCCGCACTATGGCGCCTTTCAGCTGGCGAGCCGGGCGGCGCGGAGCGGCAAAGAAG
This sequence comes from Frankliniella fusca, assembly GCA_029379305.1. NCBI lineage: Eukaryota > Metazoa > Arthropoda > Insecta > Thysanoptera > Thripidae > Frankliniella > Frankliniella fusca. The sequence continues at coordinate 5,029 of JAHWGI010001419.1, read as the reverse complement.
CATCGCCATTACTCGCAAACCGTCCTAATGACTGGCGGCCTCGCCCCGGCGGGGAGGGGCTCCAGTGCGCAGGTCAGCAGCGGGCCGCGCACACCGACAACACAACGGTGTGCGAAAGGCCAAGGGTGTATTAACCCACCAGTGGAATATACCAAATCATATATGCCAACTGTGCCCTCCTTGAAACCTACACTGGAAATCCAAGTGTACGAATGTCGCACACCTGCAGGAGAGCGAATGTATGTCGCTCACTTGCAGATGAGTGAACGACCATTTGCACTCTTTAAAGCTTACGGTGAATTTCACTGTAAGCTACGGTGAACTTGGCATCACCGTAACTTACGGTGAATTTTCACTGTAAGTTACGGTGAATGTCACCGTAGATTACGGTCATACCCCCTGATTCACCGTAAGCTACAGTGACATTCACCGTAGCTTACGGTGAATGTCACTGTAGCTTACGGTGAAATCCACCGTAAGTTACGGTGGTGCCAAGTTCACCGTAGCTTACAGTGAAATTCACCGTAAGCTTTTAAGAGTGTGTACTCTTGTAGGACTGCGAATGACCATTCACACACTTGTAGGTGTGTGAATGACTATTCGTTCACTTGCAGGTGAGCCAATGGCCATTCACACACCTGCGAGTGTGCCAATCGTTTTTCGCTCACCTGCAAGTGTGCGACAAACATTCACACACCTGCTGCAGGTGTGTGACATTCGTACACTTGGATTTCCATAGTGTATTATTCTGGAGACCTGCTGTGGATACAAAATATTGAACTTTCTTTAAGGACTATGGAACAACAAAAAGGGCAAGAAAAACTTGCATTTTAACACGCATACCCATAATACGTGCCATTTCCTCTGCCATACGAAGCCCGCGGAACACTCCCGGTCAGCCTCGCTCCGCCTCCCGCCGACTGTCTCGGTTTGCTTTGCTTAGCCAATAAAACCACAATTAGGCTACTCGACCATGTTTGCGAAAACCGGCGAAGGGTTGCGGGCGGAAGGGAAGGGGCGGCGAGGCGGAGCAAACAGACGCAGCGGCGTCGCCGCTCCGAGCGAAGAAGAACAGAGAGACGGGACAGAAGGACAGAGGGGGAGGGTAGGGGAGAAGGGTCTCCTGAGAAAGAAAAGGAAGAAGGAAAAGAGTGAAAGGCGACAGCCGCATCTTCGCCACGCTCATTGTAAACAGACAGTGAAAGATTGATACGAATGAAATGAAGAGGGACGGAGAGGCGCGAAGCAGAACGGCGCGGCGCCTCCATGTGCCCTGCCCGTGCCCGCCCCGCCCTATCCGGATACGCGCCGTTAAAAATTCACGAGAGGGACGAAAAATAGAGAGGGGGAGAGAGAGATGGGGGAGGGTTCTCGAGCAGTAGGATTGTCCCGGGGTGTCTCCTTTCCTTTCGGTTCCAGAGCAAACATTAAATCTTCAGGCCGCGGTGCTGGAGCGCTATGGAGCCGCTTTTGGGAAAGCTCGCGCCAGCCCAGCCCAGCCCAGCCCAGCCCAGCACATCCCCGCAAGGAGGGTTCAAGCGGCCTCCTTCTGGGGTCTAATTCCAGGGAAGAGAGAAGGAAAGTGAGAGAGAGAGAGAGAGAGGGTGGGGAGGGGGGGGGAGAGAGAGGATCTGCTCGAGACGACACTGTTGTCGGGTCGTGGCCGGGCCGAAGGATCGGAGGATGGATATCGAATTCACGACGGCCATCCCCATTACTCTTTTATTTTTCCAGCATCGGCGACAAAGAAGTGACTGGAAAATTCGCACGACTGCAGCCAGCGCCGATATTCGACAAAGAATCTGAAGCAGAGTCTCTAATTCCCCGGCCAGGGACGCCCTGCCGCCACCCTGCAGGCCATCCTGAACGGCAACCTAGGCGGCTCGGCGCACGCGGCAAGGCTCGACTGTCACGAGAAATCCGACAGTCGGGATCTTCCCTTTCCGTACCATCTTGCTGCACATTTTCTGTTGGGGAAAAATCGATGGCCAGGAAATCTGAAACGGAAACGGAAGCCTCAATGGACGGATGGATGCGCAAGTGAAAAGGAAAGAGGAGGAGTTGAAGGACAGAACTGGGTCGACGTCTTATTGGATTGTGAATATAAATGCAGCGGCTAGGCGGGGAGGGGCGGGGCGGGGCGGGTGGGACGTGGCAGCCGACGGCTGACGGCCGGGGAGCTAAAGGGTTCTAAGGGTTGAAGCCTTAGGGACGCCGCCAGAGTTGGTTTGCCCTCCCTGAATCGCCACAGGTCCCGCCTAAATAAAGAGGTTAACAGTTTTCAACGAGAAACCTTTGCGGTGGGCCGGGCCGCCGGGCGGGCAGGCGCTGAGAGCCACAGGGCTGAGTGGCGGCACAGGCCGCTTTGGCCGGCCGGCCGGGGATTAATTTCAATAGCTTCGCGCAGCTCGGCGAGGAGGGGGTGGCGCGGCGCTCAGCGGCGGTCAGCGGCCCGAGGGCATTTGGCTCTCGGAGCTCCGCGATGTGGATGAGTCGATCATCGCCTTTATAAACACCGCGCAGGCGAGCAAGCGAGCGGGAGAGAGTGAGAAAGAGAGTGGGATGTGGGAGTGGTGGTGGTGGTGGTGTGCCTTGGAGGGAGCAAGGGGTGATAGCAATACACCCCCAGTTTAGACACCGCTCCTCACAGATCGTCGCTCACCAGCCAGGCAAGGGGTCGCGGGTGTTGTGTTGTGACGGCCATCAACCCCAACCAACACAGCACAGGGAAAAAAATCACGAGCTTTTAAAATTAGCTTGCAGCAAATTTATTGTAAAAACATTTCAGCTTTTCTCGATATTGATATTTACGACTTAAGAGGAGCGCACGGTCTTCTTACATTTACATTCTGCAAATATTAGCCTTCGAAATGACTATTGCAGGATGTCCTGAGCAGGCGTTGAGATTGGCACTTCTGGCATGCTGCGAACGTCGCGTAGCCACTCTGTCATCACTGCCAATTTAGATTTAAAATAAGAGCGGCGGGCGCCAAGATATGCGGGAGGAAAAACATCCCCGGACAGCCTGCGCCGGGCCACCGCACCGGGCTGAGAGTTGGCATTCAATCTCACGCATCGGCAAAGAGCACGCCCCCTCTTTCTCTCTCTCCCTCTCAAATTGCGCGGCCTGATAGTTCGCACACGGCCTTCATCTCGGCGCTCGGTTGGAGGAGCAGAGAGGGTGGCAGCCCAGGGCAGGGAGGGGCAGGACCGGCCAGCGTTAAATGGAATGTGGTGGAACCGAGAGGTTGCTGCCAAAATCAGGTTCCGCCCCATTGTGAAATCTAAAGAAAGGCCGCGACGTGGAAGCGACCCGTTCCTCCTTCAATCTCTCGCGGCCTGGCCTCATGGTCCTCCTTCCAGCCTCCAAGGCCAATTAGAAATTGTTGTTCCAAAGAAGTGAGGGCTGGGGGAGGGGGCGGGGGGCAGCTCAAGAGCGGCAGTCATACACTCAAAATACAGCCTCTGTCACTGCAGATTACAAGAGCAGAGATACTTTCTTTTTCTTAGCCATGATCATGAAAGGGTTAGATTGCGAGCACAGTTCAATTTCAGGGTGCGTGTGGTTACACTGTATTGAGGTAAGGAAGTGGCAGATGATTATCTGATGGCAGAAGAAGACACGGGGAGAGGGAAGGAAAGTGTGTGTGTGTGTGTGTGCGCGCGCGCGCGTGCGTGCGTGTGTGCGTGCGTGTGCGTGTGTGTGTGTGTGTGTGAGCGTGCCGGCGAGAGGGGCAGGTTGGGAGGGAAGGGGCATGGGGGTCCACGTCGATCCGTCTCTGTCTCAGCCGATGACTGGGCGTTCTCCACCCCCGCTAACAAAGCTCCGCGCGACTGATACAAATGAGGTATGCATCAGCAAGAAGCAGGCCGCCGACATGGAGGAGGTTGCGCGCGCTGCTCGAAAAAACGCCATGATAAAGTAGCAGTAAAGCGAAACACAGGGGCGTTCAAGGAAATTAAGGAAATAGATATAGAAAGGCCAGCGAGCGCGTCGTTGCCGGTGCTCGGAGCAGCTAGATAGGCAGGGAAGAGGAAGATGAGAATAAGTTCAAACTAAAGATTTTTTTTTAAATCTATTTGCCCACAACTTTTCCAGTACTAATATAAAGTTTTAAATTTAATTGGCTGAGCAATCTAATTTAATCTAATTTTAAACTTAATCTAATCTAATCTAATCTAATTAGCGAAGCCATACGTGACGATTCGTGGTACTGATCCGGACGGCAAACTTTCTTGGTTCATGGGCATTTACACGTGGGCATGTTGCCAACCTCAACTAAATAAAACTAAATTTTTTCTTATTGAATTTAGACTGAATTTGAATGTCATCATTCTAAAAACTAATCTATATAATATAAAATCATATACATAAGAAACCTGTAGTTTGCAACACATTAAAAATAGAAGAAACAAGAACTAAGAGATACAAATATGAAATAGAGACGAAAAAGAGATGGTAGCATACAGAGAAAAATTAGAGTAATAAATGCAAAATACAATACATATAATCATATATAATAAAATTAAATATAAAACTATATATAGAGAATATAAAAAATATAAAGAATAAAAGAAAACAAAAATATAATAAAATAAAAAATATAATTACGAGATAAGCATAAAAATAAAATATTCAAAAAATAAAATAAAATAATAAAAAATATAAAATTAAAAAAGATATCAAAAAATAAAATAAAAAAAATAAAAAATAAAAAAAAATAAAAAATAAATAATAAAAAAAAATAAAAAATAATAAAAAAAATAAAAAAAAATATAAAAAAAAATAAAAAAAAATAAAAATAAAAATAAAAAAATAAAAAATATAAAAAAAAATAAAAAAAAATAAAAAATAAAAAAATAAAAAAAAATAAAAAAATAAAAAAAAATAAAATATAAAAATAAAAAAATAAAAAAAAATAAAAAAAATAATAAAAAAAAATAAAATATAAAAAAAATAAAAAATAAAAAAAAATAAATAAAAAAATAAAAAAAAATAAAAAAAATAAAATAAAAAAAAATAATAAAA